>WWET01004372.1:74400-85389 GCA_011038615.1 Limnodynastes dumerilii | reverse complement strand
CTCCCATCTGAGGTGGTTGAGGCCAATACAATAGAACAATTTAAACATGCTTGGGATAAATATAAGGGTATCCTAAATTGTAAACCAAATTGAGGGTAAATAGGGTCTAGGGTCAGTATAGTTTTCAATAAACAAATGGGCAGACTAGATGGGCCTTGTGACTCTTATCTGCCGTCACTTTCTATGTTTCTATCTTAATTCATTCCCAGTTACCTTTTTCAAAAGGTCACAGGCATCTGGTGTAATATATGGTGGATAAGATGGTTTTCCCTTTAGGATCTTGTCAATTATTTTCTTCCTGTTATTTCCAGTAAAAGGAGGCTAAAAATTTTTAAATAAAAATAAAAAGAATTTTTGAGGAAAATTAAAGGAACCAAACCTCTACCACACATACATAACTTGCTCCATAATTCAGATTGCCAATTTTTATTTCATCAGTTAGTACAGGCTGGGAAATTGGTAATTAAATCAGCTAAAAATAACAGGACATAATATAATAAGAATGTATTGTTAATGCTTACCTCCTAAAATACAAATATTGTTTTCCTAAAAACTATGCACTTCATATATTGCAAAAGCAAAACAAATTAATAAAGAAGCATAAGTTGATCTTAGCGTTTGAAATACATAATCTATCAGCAAGTTCAGCACCAGCTCAGTTCTGTGCCCGCACAACTGCCGTTTCAGTGACAGTGCATCTTTATAATGAGCTATTTCTTTGCCTATATAATTCAACATGTATGTATGGTAGAAATCTAGATATGTATTGATAACCTCTAAATATTGTCCAATTCGTGCCACTGATGTTTTATCATCATCATTTGTTTATAGAGCACCATACAGAAAATACTTTGTCATTCACATCAGTCCCTACCACATTGGTGCCTACAGACTAAATTCTCTTACACACAGGCAAACACTGAGTAGGGTAAATTTAGTCAGCAACCAATGAATCTATTAGCATGATTTTGGAGAGAATCTTGGGGCATACAGAGAAAACCTACACAGACACAGGGAGAACATATTACCGCTACATAGATTAGGTCTTGTCCAGGAACTCATGACCTCAGAAGCGTTAAGTGCTAACCACTTGAACAATTAAACTTTATCCTTATTAGCTTTTAGCATTAGTAAAGACCTAGCTTTATACTGAGGTACAGACCTATCTCTATACTAAGCCACTCTCAGTAACTGGAAGTCTGGACATTAGAAAAAATGTGAATTGGTATGTCAGCAGAACACCCTCCAGAAACAGCGATTTACTGTGCGATTTACTGTGCGATTTACTGGCTCTTGATGGATTTTACTAGTCATCTGATACGCAATTTTCTTTGTCTATTCTGTAGGTAACAACCGAGTCTCCTCTTATCAATACAATATAATAATCAAGTTTTACTCTCAACTTAAATTGATTAAGAAAAACTAAATTTCTGCCACCGATTACCATTAGAGAATGATCACAATTTAAAGCTCTATTTCTATTTTGTGTAGACAAGATTCTTGAGTGCAGCAATATTGCAACTCCTATACATAATCCTTTGGAGGACACCAGAACAAATACTATTTAAGAAGAGTGAATGTCGGATCCCCACCTTACTTCTATACATTTACACACATCTGTAACTTGGGGTCAGGAATGATACAATGTTCACTTGATTTAAAGTAAACACAAGGAAGACCAATTACAGACGTTGGACCGGATCCTAACTTAACATCACCCCACTTAGGCATGCAAAGTGCATGAGTGGGGTGTTTGGAGGGAAGTTCCGTACAATATGAATTAGGATGAAAGAGGCTGGGCTTTCCCTCCAACATGGGCAGGGGGAAGCATTTTTATTTGACATTGTGTTTAGACCACTGATCAGCTCGTGTGACAGAAGAGGGGAGTGACGGGGAGTGTACTCCCCTTTTCCATGCGGATTGACAGACCCTCGCACATACAGAAAGCGTGCGGGGTCTGGATCAGGTTTGTGGTCAGCACTGGCTGATTTAATACAAGCCATTGTTGGATGCAGGTTGCCAAATCCATTCTTGGAAGATTCATTTGACAGACCAGATTCTGGTGTCTGAGTAGAAAAATACACCATCATATGCTAGGCCATGCCTTGGCTGAAGAACAAATATTTGGTGCCACTATGTTTACTACCTATCAATTATTTTAGGAGTTTATTTTTGGAACTTTCATTAGTTTTTTTTGGTGACCAAAAAAATACACTTAAAACTAATTTAATGTTCTATTATACAAAGAAAATTCCAATCATTACAAAAAGGTGTAATAGCAAAATGTGGCCTGATCATGAAGGTTTAAAAAGTGGTAGATATTTTATATGATAAATAATAGCATTTAAAACTTTCCAAAATAATAGAATTAAATTAAAACAAAAACAAAACTTAGCATCTTAAGTAAGAAAGATGTAGCTTACCACACTCCACAGTAATTAATCTGACACTTCGTAAGGTCAATAAAAGATTCAGGTAGAGATGGGAACATTTGCCTACTTATGCATGCAAAGTGGGCTGAATGGACTGGAGGGCTATTATCATTGCACGAGATGCCCTGCTTGTGAATAACAATCTATTTGAATATTCCTATTCAAGTGTACTTAGCTTTAAGCTGCAAAAGTGGCTTTCAGATAATCATTGACTACCATTGTTACAGCTGGCTCCAACTTAGTGTTCCAGCCCCACAACTGTGCACCACTGCAACATGCTATTGAGTCTAGTGTCACCCTGATGAAAGCCGTAATCCCATAGGTGAAACATGTTGGTTTACTGGTCAAGGTACACAGAGAACTGCTTCACCAATCATGTCCAATAGTGGAGCCAAAACTTTAGAAGTATTTCTAGGTTATCTTTCTTTCTGGTTGCCGAAACTACAGAATGCACGCTGTACAAGCCAGAAAAGGCGTAGATAGCAAGTTCTTATTCTGAGTCCTGTCTATATACTGTTTTAACCCTTACACAGACCCCAGAATGATCACATCATTAACAGGTATTCCAAACCCTCAGGACATCGATCCACGATCACCACGGTACTTCTTTATTCATAACCACAGGATTATGAATAATAATAAATAATACAGAGACTTGAGAAATTTCCTATTTCATATAAACAACAGACTTGTATTTACAAATAAATAAGCATGTCTTTTATTGACGAAGTGTCAGACAGATTCATGTGAAGCGTGGGAAGCTACACCTTTCTTCCTTGAGACTTTAGGAGCAGTCTCACAGCTTCCAATGAGTGACCAATGGACAGCGGCATCCCAGCAGCACTAAAATAGAATCACACATACAACGCAGTGCAAGAAAGCACCACTTTTTTCCTTACAGTATATAGCTTCTATCTGACACAGCTCCCACAATGCAAAGTATAAGGTAAAAATAATAACATAATGCACTTACTGAGCCAGTCAGCATATCATATAACAGAATTCCCAAACTCCACCAGTCTACTGCTCGGTTGTGACCTTTACGTGAGAGAATCTCAGGTGCCCTAAAGGTAAGGGAAAATATATCAGAATATAGTTCATGAAAAGATATTACCAAGAAAAACACTGAATCAATGATTAAAACAAATATTATATATTTTTGTATTTTGCTGTTCTACTAAATCTAATTTTACCATTGTTAATGATTAGTGGTAGAAAGCTTTGTATGGTCAGTGTAGTACTTTAGTATTTAGCATGTTACTATTTTCCATTTTACTTATTTTAATTTAAACACTCCATTCTTTGGTGGGCAGGCAATCAAATAGTGCCCAAACACTTTATAATGCAATCGATTTGTGTGTGGTAAACTATAATGTTCACCAGTACATGCTGCCAGGTACATACATATTACAATTACATACATATATGTACATACATATACATACTTTTCCACAGCAGGTGTGTGTCACACTGTCTCTGTGATTCAAAGACTAAAACAAGCATTTTCTATTGATGAATTTGGCTGCTGTATTGAATCATATTTACCCATGTTCATAATTAGGCTAACAAGCCTGGTATGGTCAATATTGTACTTGAGTACAATGCATGCACATGTTTAAGGCACCACGCTGGCATGTGATTAAATCTCAACCAAATTCATGTACTTTATAGATGTACATATATTAAGCACAGCACATGAATTTCATGTAACATACTGGGCCATATTCACACTTAAAAAGTGTAATGCCACCTCGGGGAGTGATTAGGCAGAAGGATTTAGATTAGCCGGGGAGGGTGGGGAGAGGAAAGTTAAGTGCGTAGTTTCCTTCTTAAGAAGGAAACTACACACGGTTAGATAAGGTAGCCCTTTAGCACTCGTACAAGCCATACGGTACCTAAAAACGGGGACATTACGAGTGAGTTAGGTGCGAATCTGTCCGCAACTAACTCACTATATTAGGTGTGAACACGGCCCACTGACAATTGTTTGAACAAAAAAGGAAAAATGTCTGTGATTTTTGTAAATTCAAATATAACATATTATAAAAACTGAGAAATAGTATATCTCGTATATTCCATTTTACTTTCCAATGATCTTCATAAGTAATTAGCAAGCCAATGACAAAGAGAACTGGTAACACCCCTTCACCACCTTTAATTGAGACAAAGAAAAAGATCTCTCTCTAGGGTCCAGATTTATTAAGCTGCGGGAAAAGAAAGGTGGAGATATTGCCATAGCAACCAAGCAAATACTAGCTGATATTTTCTAGTATGCAGTAGGAAAGTGAGAGCTAGAATTTGATTGGTTGCTATGGGCAATATCATCATTTTTCCTGCAGTTTAGTAAATCTAGCTTCAGGAATTTGTGTTTCATGTTTTTTCTCTATGGAAAGAGTAGTTATTGATGGGGCCTTCTGCGTTGTGGCAGTAAGAGGGAAGAGATAATTGTGTAAGTAAAGTGTTTAGCAATAGGAGATGTAGACTGTTCAGCTAAGTTTATCACTGTGAATTAGCCATAGGAGTCATAGAACGTCTTAAGACCAGTGCTTTTTTGTCGTCGGACGCACCGGAACGGCGTTCCAGCACCTTTTCCATTACAGCGGGACAGTACCGCTTTCGGGGGACTCTACCGCTGTACTGCCTGACTCTCGGGACAAAGTTGTTTTCTTGTTAAAAGCCTGTGCCACTGTATATGCAGCTGGGCTTTTAGCAGCGCAGTACAGGTAATACAGGGCTCCTATGGGAGCCCTGTAGGACCAAACCTGTTACTGTGAATGGCAGTCACCGAACCTAAGCGGTCACTGCCATTCTAGAAACAGATTTGGTTCCAGTAGGGCGTGGGACAGACAGAGGGAGTGCCGCGGAGGAAGGGAGAATACATCAAAGTTAAGTAAGAGAAGACATGGAGGCTGGACATAAGGGGCACACATGGAGGCTGGACATTATAAGGGGCAGACAATGGTGGCTGGACATTAAAAGGGGAAGACAATGGAGGCTGGATATTAAAAGGGGAAGACAATGGAGGCTGGACATTACAAGGGGCAGACAATAGAGGCTGGACATTACAATGGGCACACATGGAGGCTGAACCTTATAAGGGACAGACAATGGAGGCTGGACATTACAAGGGGCAGACAATGGAGGCTGTACATTAAAGGGGGGCTGCAATAAGGGCTAAAAACAAAAAAAAGCACTTACTTAAGACTTACTACAATTTAGAAAGTGGAATAGACTTTTATAATCTCAGAGAGTGTTTGTTGAAAAATTGCTACATTGATGAGAAAGGTGCTAGAATTCAAATTACTGCATTATTGATTTATGCAGACTGCCTGGTGTAATATGCCTGTTATATAGTTTTGTCTTGAATTTAAAGATGGCCACCATAACATCTGGTCTCAAACTGGCCGACCTCATACTATACTTTGCAAGCAGCAATGTAGCATTGGCAAGATTTGTCCGTAAGCAGTGATGTTGCATTGGCAAGATTTTGCGGTAAGCAGTGATACTGCAATGGAAGATAGATACACATGCACATACACACCTACATGATAAAGATGTGTAAAGGTGATAAAGACCTGTAAGAATTGAATTATTACTCTCTATGAACTTTATTATGTAATATGCTGGTTACATGGTTTTGTGTCAGTAAGAAGTAATATGTCCACCATAACACGTCGTTTCAAAATGGCCAAGGAAGTTCTATTAAGCAATGATGTTTTACCAAGGAGTGCCTGTTGTCCCTAATTATAAGAGTTGTAATCGAGAACAGTGAATGGTATTATACTGAGTTAATTTAAAGTGGTATATTTTTACATATATGTAATTATATATAGATATATCTTATGATTTTTTATTTCATTTCTCTCAGGATCAAGAACACCAAAGTTTTCTACTTATTTTCATTTAAGTTCTCTTATCGGTGGGCAGATTATCAAAAAGTGATCAGACATTTTATATTTCCAACTCATATATGTGTGGAAAGTGGCAAACTGTAATATTTATCGGTACATGCTACCAGGTACATACATATACTCCACTGTTCCACAAAAGGTGTGTGTCACACTGTCTCCATAAATGGATTCCTTGCACAGTCCAAAGTCTGTAAGCTTAATGTGACCTAAGAGACACAAGAATGGACAGCTGGTAGACACTAATGATGGATTAGGAAACCTAAAAATAAGGGATAGCTAAAAATAAAAGTAAAGTAAAGTGATCTAATTAAAAAAACACACACATATTTAGTAACATTTAAAAAGTATATAAAGGTACCAATTCTTTAATGATTGTTGCTTACCCCTAAAATATGTTTTCTACAGGACAAAAGCTATCAACACACAACCTATGAGAGAGAGAGGCAGTACAAAAAACAGGGTTCAAATTTGTAGTGGAAGCCTCCCAATAAAACACAAGATTGACAATAAAGGACACAAAGGTTGCTGCTTACAATGATCTATGTGTGTGCAGCCTTAAAAAGATATCCAGCAAGCTCTCAAGTCGTTATATTAAAGGAAAAATGTCACAACTCTGAAGGAAAATAGTCTGTGAGAAAGCTTAACAAGTGCACTTATTTTACAATAATTTTTGTTCACTACCTATTATCTGTATTGATCACTAAATCCACCAAGTATTTAAATGCGATTGGCCTGATCCAGAACTACGCCGATACGCTGTGCTTAGTAAAGCACAGCGAATTGGCATGCACTCCCCCCCTGTGCGAGCGTATTTTCCCTAACTTCAGCCGGCCTAAGCGAGGGGAAAATACGCTCGCACAGGAGCGTATGACCGCAAACCACTCCCTTCCTACCTCATTAAACTACCTCCCCCCGCCCACCTACACTAATATGAGTGTAGTAACGGCGAGGGACGCCCCCTCAGCCATTACTACGGTGATACTACGGACGCCCGATCGTAGAACATCTGGCCGGCGCATGCACAGATCGGCTTTTCAGCCAAACATACACTTACGTGCATAGGTCTGGATCAGGGCCGATGTGTATAATTTGGAGACATTTTAGAGTAAGGCAGAGTGTCATAATTAATTTTGACTGAAGATTTTAATGTTAGTATGATTTCCCTTCTGAAAACATCAATCATCATTCAGTTTCAAGACTCAATTCTCATGAAAAATTATTGAGGTACATACAAAAAGCAATCATTACATATGATATATATGCATTAAAAAAGAGCATTTTGTTACTTAACATACAATCTATTTTTCTTAGTTCATCGAGAGACCACATAAAACTTGAAGTATTAACTGGCATGCTCCACCAGTAAAAAAAAGCCCAAAACAGAAGGCATAAAAAAAGAATCGGTAATTAAACAGAACCAATCAACCATAACAATCAGAGCAAAGGGAAATGGATTTTACAGTAAGTAACAAAAATCCCCTTTTCTCTTTCCTCCTGTTAACAGACACTGCAGACATAACAAAGCTGTCTCTAGGGAGGGATTGCTCTGAAAATTCTGTGCATGAAAAGCTAGCATCCTAAGTTGACTGACACGACTGTTCAGTCAAAGCCCATGGCATGCTGCCCACGAAGCACTGACAAACCTAGTGAAATAAGTCTTTAGTAACACCAGCATGAGCAAGTCTGTTTTATCATAAGCACACTGAATTGTAATTGATCCAACAAGCCAGAGTCAGTTTAAATGCTGGCCAACCACACTTATGCACATCATATAACAATAAACTAAACAGTGGTCTTGCACACTGAAGCTGACCAGTTTTGCACAACACCTAAGTGCTGGACCACTACTACTACCAATATCACAAGAACACAACATTCCACCCAGATCATGATGCATGCTGATTCAGCCATTGCCATGGAACAGCGTGTTCCTACTTAAAGGTTTTGGTAAGCTACTGCCATGGCATTTTATTGTCTGACTGGATCTTCCGAGGCTTGTTCACCAGAATCCTCTGGGCCAGCAAGTGTAAATGGCACGAAACATCAAAACATTAGGTAACAGCGTTTCCCGTGAATTCCACAGTCCCTAGAGCCTGCATTCCCCAATGAATGCTCCCCACCAAGATAGACTGGCATCTGTCATCACCGGGGTCTATTCCCAAAGTCTGGAAGGACTGACCCACTGTGAGATGTGACAGACTCAACCACCATAAAAAAGACTGGCGAATGATCACGGACAACCTGATTATCTGTTTATCCAGATGAAGAGGGGATTTTGGCCATTTTCGAAGCAGCACTTTCTGTGTTCACGAGTGAAACTGGGAAAAAGATAACAGCCATAGCATGGTCCCCAGAAGTTTCATGCAGTGTAGTAAGGGTACATTCCTCCTCGCTAGGATGAACCTGGCTTTGTTGATTACTGCCAGCACTTTGTCCTCTAGGAGAAACACCCACTGCCATCTGGTATAGAAATTGAGTCCCAAAAACCTCATTCGTTACACTGGAATAAGGGAACAATCTATGTGCTTCAAGCGAAGATAAAGATGTCTGAAAATGAGATGATGACACAGGGTTTTTAACCAAAAGGTTGTCCAGGCAAGTCACTACAGTGACTCCCTGCATTTGGAGCAGACCGGTCATGACAGACATAACCTTGGTAAACAACCCTAGAGCAGTAAGCCAGACTAAATGGTGAAGTCCTGAAATGAGGGTTGCAAATTGTAGTAAACATAGGAGGGACATGGAAGGGAATCTTTGATGTCGAGCAAAGCAAGGAACTCACCTCTCCACCGTTTCATTCCCACAATAACAGACCGCAACAACTCAATTATGAGTCCCATTTGTTTAGGTTCTTTAAATTTAACATTGGATGGAAAGATCTGTCTGGTTTTGGAGGAAAAACCCCAGACTTCTCCCCAGAGAAGAAACCAAAACTATTACGGCCAAAGTCAAAAGTTTCATGATTGCGTCTTTAAGTGCCCTTTGAAGACTGCAAGAAGGCAGTGAAGAATGTGGGACAAGGAAACTGTAGCAAGTTTATAAGTATAAGTCTGCATGACAATACCTTAAGCCCAGGTATCGCTGAATGATGGCGTCTGTGACGGCAGTGGGGTCCAACTCCTTTCCCCGCTCTTAGTAGTGACACAGTTTCTTTCAGGTAACCAAGTACATAAGGGACACTTTCCAACACAATGTAGCAATTCTCAATGCTTTTTGTCCCTTCGTAATATTTTACTGCACACAGCCTTCCTCAGGAGGTGATTAGAACGAGAGTCCGAAATGAAGGTCCAATTTATAATGTTTGAAACAGTATGAGTTGAGGCCCAACCGGCCGCTTTACATATGTCCTGAATAGATACTTCTCTATTCTGTGCCCAGGATGAAGCTACTGATCGGGTAGAACAAGCTCGAATCCCCTCTGGGATAGGCAATTTCTTAATAGTGTACACTTTGGAAATACATGACTTGATCCATCTCGCCAGCGAAGGCTTAGAGGCTGCTTGTCCCTTGTTTTTACCTTCAGTTAATACAAAGAGTTGTCTGGATATTCTAAAGGCAGCTGTTCTTTCAATATATATGTTGATAGACCTTACTAAATCAAAACAATGAAGTCTAGACTCTTCGTCATTCTTAGGATCAGGGAACAGCGATGGCAACACTATGTCTCGGTTCAGATGAAACCTAGATACTACCTTGGGTAGAAAATGAGAGTTAGTCCTGAGAACAATTCTGTCATGAAAGGAAGTCATAAAGGGTTTGTCAATCCATAAAGCCTGCAATTCAGAGATCCTACTGGCAGAGGCTATTGCCACCAAGAAGGAAACTTTCCAGGAGAGTAATTTCAGAGAGATTTCCTGCAAAGGTTCAAAAGGAAATTCAGTTAGAGCCTTAAGTACCAAACTTAGATCCCATTTAGCGACAGGACTTTTAACTGGGGGTTTAATTCTAAGAGCCGCCTGAATAAATCTTTTGACATATCTTTTAGAAGCTAAATCCCTGTCTAGCATAGCGCTAAGAGCAGAAATTTAAACCCTAATATTACTCACTGCTAAATTCTTATCCAGCCCTATCTGGAGGAACTCTATGATGTTGCTAATTGACGCATCGTATAGAGATAGGCCAAAAGCCTGACACCAATTACAAAATGTGCGCCATATCTTGTAGTAGACCTTTGATGTAGCAGGCTTTCGAGATTTATGCAAAGATGAAATCACTGTTAGAGAAACCTTGATTTTTTAAATAGGACCTCTCAGCTGTCAGTTTCAGTTTGTGAGGGACGGATGAACTACTTTCCCATGCTTTAGCATTTTTGGTGTTATTGGCAGTCTCCAGGGCTTGTCTGTTGTCAACAGTGGAAGAATGGGAAACCACGCTCGTCGAGGCAAGAACGGGAAAATCGTGATAACTGGGACATGTTCCATAGCTATTCTCCTCAGAGTCTGAGGAATAATAAGGAATGGTGGAAACACATTGGCTAGCTGGGCCTTCCAGGGAGCTGTAAGCGCATCTGTCGATATCACTTGAGATTCTCTGTCTCGAAATGTACGCTTTTACTTTTGCATTTCGACTTGTGGCCATAAGATCCACTTGTGGGCTTCCCCAGTACTAAGAGGTGAAAAATGTCTGGGTCTAACTCCCACTCGCCC
>WWET01004371.1:96242-113425 GCA_011038615.1 Limnodynastes dumerilii | reverse complement strand
AAGAGTGTATAGCTCATCCTGTGAATTGTATGGGTGATAATAGCGCCACTGTCTGATCTCTGCAGGAATCTAGCACATGATAAAAGGTAAACAAACAAAGATTTAATGATTTACTAATGGGTTGCAATAAACCTTTCCTACCATGTCTCTAAATGAGCATCTTGGGGCTGATTCAGAGTTACACATCCACCTTTTTTTAGGTGGAAGTGTAGACCTGAGCAATATCATGCTGAGCTGCAAGGGGAGGCAGATTTATATTGTAAAACCAGAATTAAAATTAGGAGGTGAAGTTTCTTAGCTCAACTCTCTTTTATAGAATAATCATAAAGCTAATGCAGTATTTTAGTTATATGTGTAAAAGTAAAGAATTTTCCATGCATGCAATTTTTTTTTTTAATTAATCAACACACCTTACTTTGAAAAATGGTTTAGCTGAGCTGTACACTTCCACCTAAAAAAAGGTGGAAGTGTAACTCTGAATCAGCCCCCTTAGAATGAAAATCTGTATTTAAGCTCCACTGTAACTTGATTTATTATTTAATTGGACTGATTAATGTCTGTCGGTATCTGTCAATTCATTTTAAAGGTTAAAATAGTTAATTTAAGGTCTGGGGAGTAATTTTTACATTTTGACCTTGGCACAAAAATTAGTAGCTATTGCTCTGTTGTCAGTTATTGATAAATAATCTCCTTGTCAGGCTGTTACACACGACCTGACCTGAGAAAAGGAGTTTCCTGAAACATGTTAAGTGATGTGCAGAGAGAGGTGTCAGCTGTCTGAATCTCCATCCTCCGGTGTTTGGTGTACATGCAATCCTGGGCAATACATTAGTTCCCCGCCAAATCAGATGTTCTGGCGGAGCTTACTGCTCTATCATCCTATTAGGGCACGGACTTTGGAACTTTTAACGGTCCTCTTTTGGGAACCATTTTTTATCCTGTATGCCGCTTTTAGAGTTGATTTTTTAGAGTCAGTGTTTTAGAGTTGAGGTTTTAGAGTTGATCTAATACCAATTCTTTTAATTTTACCTCATATACACATCACACAGCACTTCTCTCTTTATATGATTTTTTCTTTGGCTGCTGATCTGTTCACAGCTGCACTGAAATCTCCAGATCTTCATCATATTAAAGTGGAACTCCCCATTACACCAGTGCAAGGATGTTGACACAGGCAGATAGAATCATTGGGATCTGGTTTATTGAGATCACTGCACTTACACCTATGAAAAGGTGTAATCCTAAACTCTGGACCAGGCCCAGGAATTTTTTGGGGGTCATGAGAGCTTTGTAGTCAATAATAACAAAACACTAAAAAGCTACTAGACCAGTTTTGTACAAAATAATAAATACGAGAACATGGGTAATATAGAATGCTCACCGCCGCTGAGTCCAAATCAACTGAGCAATTTCCTTGTCCACATCTTCCTGTGACATTTGCTAAAACAGACAACAAGAACTGCGCCTCCTTACTTGTGATCCCAAAAGTAGATTTGTCATCGGTAAAATTAAAAATTTGCTCTATGGCTATTTCGTGCTCCTGAAGATCATACAAAAGCAGTGTTATTGTTACAGAAACAAAATAACCAAACTAATAAGTAGAATATATATTACATTTAGGATTAATAAAGTACAGAAGCTAATACAGAAGGTCAATTGAATGCATTTTTTAAAAAGGGATTAAAAAGAATATTGACTATTTGCAGGTGAAGTTTTTGGTAGTTATGAAATGCATCAAGGAAGTCCCATTCAGAGTCGCAACCATAAATTCTGGGACACATCTGTTACACCACTATCACATAGGGTGCGGGTCCCCACTGAGAACGGCCTTATTGCGAAAGGGCCATTCTCTCCTAGCCAGTTGATAACTGGTTGAGAAATTGATTGCTTTTGCCTTGAAGAGGCAAAGCAATCGATTCCTGGAGCACCGAACGCAGTGCTCCAAAAAGTAAGTACAAAATCTATCCTCAACACTTTCCCTTATCCTCCCCTTCCATGACCCTAAACCTCCCTTCCCCACAGCCTGATTCTAACCCACCCTTCCCCGCAGCCTAACCCTAAGACTCTTTTCCCCGCAGTCTGACCCTAACCCTCCCTTCCCCACAGCCTACACCTAATTCTCCCTTCCCCACAGCCTGACCCCAACCCTCCTTTCCCCACAACCTAATCCTAACCTTCCCCTACCAAGGCCCTAACTCTCTCTTCAACAGAGCCTAACCTTAATCCTAACCCTAAAAGTCCCTGGAGAGGTTACTCATGAAAAAGAACTTTTGGCTGTCTCTACTTCTAAAAGACAGCCCTCGTGCTGGGGACTCCCACCAGGTCACATAGGGGACGGAGCATCGTGGACCTGCATTAACAGCGGACCGACACACACAGAGAAGTCTTTCCTCCTGCATTGGTCCGCTAATGTGCAGCTTTCAGCAGCAAGTATCGGTGGTAGGATACTGCGGATACCCGCTGCTGCGGAGGTAAGATAAATATTGGCTGTCCTTATCTGTCCGTGGACCCGGAAAAATAGTCTTGGTTGTCCCACCCAGATGGCGGCCCTGGTTTAATTTATTCACAGGGGGGTCAACCCAAAGGTACCCCAGCTGACGTGAGGTTTCTCCCAATGCTCATTCTCAAAACTGAAGATCAATTCAGATTAGTGCCCAATAAAAGCCATGGCAGCTTGCATTCTGAGGGACATTGTTAAGGGAGGGAGGGCATGGAGGGACACAGTCTAAGCACAGCAAGGACGTGGCTCTAGCAAGTGCACCCGACCCAGAGCCGAAAGGCAGAGCCCTTGCTCTACTTTCCATAATTGCTTGCGATCCAAGTTCACACATGTGGGTCATACACAGCCCTCCCCTATTTTACTAATGTATGATTTGTGCCAAGTTGAGTTTCCCTCTGAATAGGGCCCAATTAGTCATAAGACCTTTGGGAAACACTTTATAATGGTTTAGTATATCTCAGTTGAACATCAAGTGGATACCATGAATATCACACACTAACCTCAGCCAATGAGTCCTCCAATGCTTTCAGTTCATATATTGAGTCTAGATATGGGAGAGAAACATAAAACGTAACTTAGCAGGTCACTCGTGTATTCATGTATTATGGTGGATAATACTGGTCAGGATATATAGGAGTGGATATAAAAATAAGACTGGTATTCCTATGAAGTTATAAATTCTCCAGTGGGACACATTCATTCCCCTTAACACTCTTGTAGATTATAGGCTGCTGTATATATGCAATTGGCACTTGGCCATACAGGGCTGGATTCAGATGTCCATATATCACCCCAATTCCACAAGCTGCTTAGTTCTGTATGCCTGGAGATCCATCTGACAGGGCGGTGCAACCCCTCCATCCACCTAAACTCTTTAAGGTGGGCGGGGGGGAGCATGTGGGCTGGGTTTACCATTGCTGTGCGGATCAGCAGTCGTGTGGACCGCTGATCTGCACAGGAGGCTTAATGTAGGGTTATGACAGCTGAAAAGCTGCCATAACCGCACAAGAGAGGGAAGTGACAGAGGAGTTCACCCCCCTCATTCGTGCAAACTACCCGACCTCCATGTGTTCAAAAAATGCATGGAGGTCTAACTACAGCTCATGCTGTGTATTGTGTTAGTGTATGGACTTGTATCTTGATTTACACAGAACATTCCTGGGAATAGTTGAAATATCACAATATTAAACATTAAAGACGATCATTTATTTGAGACTACAAGTAAGAAAACACAGAACATGTTTCATGAATTCATGCTAATGTCATTAAAATCACAATACATTTCTGCCTTCAGTTGTAAGAACTCTCTTCAAATGTTGTGTTGCTTCTGTTTAGCTATTAGAATGTATTAAACGTTATTATCTCTGCCTCTTTATGCCATTGAAAAAAATGAATAACAAAAAAATGCAATAAAAAGAAACATTACAAAAAAAGTAGACCTAAAATGAAATAACAAAAAACAAAAAATACACACTTAAAAATATCACTGTAAAACTTGTTGACTTACCAGGAATTGTGAATGGAACTATTGAAGACAGTGGGCAAATGCCTACTTTAGGCTTTGTGTCTATAATAAGAAAAATTGGAAATCATTTTAGGTAAATTTTTGGCCACACATTAAAATACTAATAATGGAAATGAATTTGCTGCAAAGATAAAAAGTTTATATAGAGTTTACAGTTGTGCTCAGTTAAACCTTTCCTAAAATCAGGGGATATTCTGCCACACATGGTGGGCCCACCAGCTGGCAAAGTTAAATAGGGCTTCAGAAATCATTAAACCTTTGTTTAGTTACCAATTAGCAGCCACTGTCTTCCTGCAGAGATCAGACAATGGAGCTGACGTCAACCATTCATGAGCCTCATAATCAGTAACGTTCTTTATTACTTTGAGAACATGATTACCTCATAATAAAATCCAAGATTTTGGGATGGTGTCCCGAGTTATTATTTTTGAGTTACAAAGAAATATTTTTTTGTGCAAGAATCCAATCTTAATAATATACTGTATTCAGAATTAAGAACGTCTGGTAATTTACGCACACAAAATGCGTAAGTGGAGTGATTTCTATTTAGTGCGCATGTGCAGACCATGGAGTTATGAAGCATAATTGGAAAAATGCGTAAGTAAATTCCGTACGACAAAAAATGTGTGCAAACATAAAAGGTCAGACGGATTATTAATAATTAGGCCTCTGTTGGATTGCAATTGGAAAAAAAATAGGTGTGGTAATGTAGTAGACGTGCGCTTGTATTTGCGAACGTTTCACTTCTGTCACATATACGTGCGCTAACGATAAGGTTGCTTTCATAACACAGAAGTGTTCCGAAATTCGTTACTTTTGCAAAACGTACTTATTTTATATTAACGTACAGATCTATTACGAACGCACGGAGAGGCTTATTCAATCTGAATCCAGTCCAAGATTATTAATTATAAGAGAATAATTATTCATTGAGCATTATAAATAGATGGACTATGTGACTTTTTGAATTAAAACATAAATCCTCTTTTAAACAGCAATCGATTTTAATTTTTAGATTTTTTCTTCTTGATCTATCTAAAGTTATGAGCTTTTATGAGATTTCTATACATGACTGTGAGTGCCTGGATAATTACTCTTTTTTACCCTTTTTTCTCCCTTTTCATTTGATTCATTATAATAGTGTTATTGGAGCACCTACATAGGAACAGGGGTTCCTCAAACAATAAGAGATTTGTTCAGGTGTATAGCCGGCTAACACTGGGATAAATTTCCTTTGTTGCGTCACCCATTCAGTGTCTTACAGAAAGAACACCCATTCTATGTCCTACATAAAGAGTGTATGACTCATCCTGTGAATAGAATGGGTGATGGCAGCTCCTTTGTCTGATCTCTGCAGTAAACCAGAAGCTGCTAAATGGCAAATTAACAAAGTTTTAAAGATTTATTACTTGGCTGCAATCTAGCTTTCCCACCATATAGCAAAATAAGCATCATGGCTGAGGATGTTTTATCTGAGCCCAGCTGTATTTGAAATTTAAGACTTTAGAATTTCTATGGTTATACTATCTATATATTTTTTGTTTATTTTAATATCATGGGGGTAGATCCAGAACTACGTCCGTTTTCCATAGACGGATGTAATTCAATGAACAATAGCTACTGCGCATGCGTAGTAGCTATTGTACGTAATCTGCGTATCGTTTCGATACGTAGATTGCGTATATGCGGTCTAAAAGAGCACAAGGTGCCAGTGGCGAATTTGCCAATCTTGGTGTTCTCTGGCAAATGCCAAACGTCCTGCACAGTGTTGGCCTGTAAGCACAACCCCCACCTGTGAACGTCGGGTCCTCATACCACCCTCATGGAGTCTCTTTCTTACCGTTTGAGCAGACACATGCACATTTGTGGCCTGCTGGAGGTCATTTTGCAGGGCTCTGGCAGGGCTCCTCCTGTTCCTCCTTGCACAAAGGCGGAGGTAGCGGTCCTGCTGCTGGGTTGTTGCCCTCCTACTCCACATCTCCTGATGTACTGACCTGTCTCCTGGTAGCGCCTTCATGCTCTGGACACTACTCTGACAGACACTGCAAACGTTCTTGCCACAGCTTGCATTGATGTGCCATCCTGGATGAGCTGCACTACCTGAGCCACTTGTGTGGGTTGTAGACTCCGTCTCCAACCACTAGAGTGAAAGCACCGCCAGCATTCAAAGTGACCAAAACATCAGCCAAAAAGCATAGGAACTGAGAAGTGGTCTGTGGTCAACACCTGCAGAACTATTCCTTTATTGGGGGGTGTCTTGCTCATTTCCTATAATTTCCAACTGTTGTCTATTCCATTTGCACAACAGCATGTGAAATGGATTGTCAATCAGTGTTGCTTCCTAAGTGGACAGTTTGATTACACAGAAGTGTGATTGACTTGTAGTTACATTGTGTTGTTTAAGTGTTCCCTTTATTTTTTTGAGCAGTGTATATTATATCTGACACTACACAGTTAGACATTAAGTTAGTGTCTTACAGCCTGCATTTCATTTATCACAGTATTACGCACACTTTAGTCAGTATCCATTAATTAATTGGTCACATCATAATGTAAGGTATGAAATTTGAAAACATTTAAATAATAATGGTAACCTAATAATAATAATAATTGCACATTAACATGTAAAGTTTAAAACTTTCTACAAATATTACATGTAGTGTTCACAATGATTTACTGTAGTTACTTGATTAAATAGCAATAATAGCTCAGCATCATGTGCAAATTACATACTCAACATAGTGCACATTTGCGTTCCTAATTTCCGTACTTATTTTCCATATGTTCTTAAGTTGTGCACGCATTTCAAACGTAATACTGAATCAGGTCCATCATTTTTTAATAAAGAAGAGACGTGCCAGAGCAGCCTCATATCATGTTTAAGAAGAGTGGGTGGGGATATTTAAATGAGTCTGGGAGGACGTGGTGACAGAACCTCAACATATTTTCCTTTTTAAGAAAGAAAATAAGAACAGGAAGTAAAGGAAGCCCTATGGCACTCTTAAGTGTCTTAGGAACTTAAAAAACCAAGGGATTGGCGTGGGAGTTCAAACTTAGGTGCAGATAAAAGCACATCTGTACTTTCTTAAGGACTTCTTAATCTTGTACAGAGCTCCCTAAATACGTTCATTTTTTTCATAATTTTTATATTATTTCTGTTATGTGTGTTTGTGTTAATGTAGTACATATGTATTACATAATATAAACATAAAGGTCTGTACCCTGACTTAATAATGTTAGGCTACTTCCGTACGTCATGTACATGCGCAGCACACAGTAACTGCATATGGAATGCAGTGTTCAATGCTGCTTTCTGTACGAGTTGATTCTCTGCATGGGAGATATGCATGGTGGGTGGGCATTGGCATATGCATTGTACAATAAGGGTTTGGCTAGGCCCTTAAATACACTTCAATATATTGCAAGTTAGGGTTGCTACGTGGAATACTTAAAGCCATGGATCCACCATCCAAACATGAGAGTAGGGTAGTGCCCAATTCTTGGATACCAAAATCCATACGATAGTCTCCACAACAGAGGCTAACGTACATGATTAACCCTTAAGTCTGGGTCTGGACCAATGACTGTGTGGTCTGAAAGCCTTAGTAACCACAAGTTCTAGACCATAACATTCAATTATCCTGATCCTGTCCTGAAGGATGAAGATGCAAGGTAGAGATTCTGGATCGGATTCATACTTGAGAGTGAGTTAGGTGCAGCCGGATCCACACCTCAGCACCCGTCCAGCACACAACCCGCATCCATTTTTAGGAGCCAAAAGGCTACCTTAATTAGCCCTTCCCCACACTCTCCCCAGCTAATATAAATCCCTTCTCCAACCCATTCTTCTTAAAAATGGCCCGAGGCTTCCGTGGCACGCCTTTTCTTACTTAAATAGCTCAGTTCCTAGGTCCTACATAGCTTGTGTAGTCATTATGGCTATGCATGTGCCGTAGATACATTTTTTATTATACGCACATAAAAAGCATCAGCTTTATT
Source organism: Limnodynastes dumerilii (assembly GCA_011038615.1). NCBI lineage: Eukaryota > Metazoa > Chordata > Amphibia > Anura > Limnodynastidae > Limnodynastes > Limnodynastes dumerilii. The sequence continues at coordinate 105,401 of WWET01004371.1, read as the reverse complement.
ACGATATACTGCTATTTTTTTCACTATTAAGAGGATATTATTTAATTGATTTATGATTTTGGAAAAGACATTTTTTTTATTATAACTTTAATGTAAAGGTCAGGGATATTGTAAGTACAGAAATAAGGAATTAAAATAGAAAGGAAATATTAAGAAAATATAAACAAAGGAAAGCAAAGGTCAAACAATAATAAAATTGATTCTAATACACAAACCCTGAGGTTGTATTCTTAACACACAACCTCAATCCAGACACAAACAATAATTGCACAAGCCACAGGACATGTCTAATTTCAGGACAATGCTGGTGGTTTGCACTCCACAACCTATATCGGATCTTAGCATTTAACCTTCAGAATTCTAAACTAAATGTATTATCTTTGTGAACGAGTCTGGAGATGGTCTATAATTCTGATAGAGTTCTCCTCCTTTATGATTAAAGGTAGAAATGCAAACATTACGTCAACACTAATATTATTAAATTCTACATAATTATTAATATTAGAAAGTTTAAAAATAAAAACCATTTAAAAGTCTTCCTCATAATGTACAGTACCTTCACAGATGACTCCGGCATCATCAAAATGAGTGCACTGGTGTACTCCCAGTCCTCGGTTTTTGCAGTCCCACAACAAAGCTTCATTTCCTCGACAATTGACTTAATCTAAAACGATTTTCCCGGAACCTGGCCCATAAAAGGCACCTGTACGAATTGAAATTGCCTTTCCGCAACCTAAGTGCCGGCATACCACTTGTGCATCCTTCATATCCCATAGGTGAGAGCACACAGTTCCCCAGGCTCCTTTCCAGTAGACCTCCACTCGACCGGAACAATTACTTACTCCATTGACCAGCCTCAAATTCATTTCTAAAGCAACAACAACATATATAAATATATATCAATATATTTACACACACACTGAAATACATTTTCTTAGTTTAACACTGATTAAGGGCCAAATCCATCCAGACTTAAGGTAGTTTTAGGCACACAAGTGTACACGAGTTACGCACTGCTACGTATAATGCCCTCCCCCAAGCACTCCCTTCGCATGCACATAACTTAGCCTGCTTACGTTTTCTAAACCATACCTTAACTTTTCCTTGCGTATCTCTGGTCGTACGTATTGCCTTGTCATATGTAAGTGCCTAACCCAGCCCATACTGTACAATGTCTGTACAATTGAAATGCCTCCCCCCACCCACAATGTGTAAATTCGACTTGCATAGGGAAGTCACGCCCTTTCGTATGGAGTTACATATTATTTACGTACGATTACAGTGCGTAAATTAGCAGTCGTTATTAAGTCTGGATCTGGCCCTAAATCCATATGTTAGCCTCCATTGTAGAAGCGAACGTACGAATTTTGGTACCAAACATCCTGCAGGTAGGAGGACAGGGCACTCCCCCTACACTCCTGCTTGTGGACAGTGGCACCTTACAAATAAACAATAATAATAGTAGATTGTTGTCCAGGACCCTACCTAAAGTACTGTGCACGGAAACCCTTCCATGCGGAATACTATATTGTATGTAAGGGCTTAGCCAAGCCATTACTGAATAATTTACATGCCAATGCCCACCCTCCATGCATATCTTATATGCATGGTGGGTGGGCTGGCCCCTGTGCAGAGGCTGAATTGAACATGGAACTTAGCTTTGGGTGGCTACAATCTGTTGCGGAAGCATAGGTATTGCCCATTCTCTGTACCAATTTAGTGCTGACTTACGCGTGTAGCGTATGTAAGTTAGCTCATTTTCTTATTTCTTGATCCAGCCCTCTGTGAGAACCTGGAAAATATGGACTGTTAGTCCTCCCTGAGGAATGAGTTTAGAATCACTGCTCTAGTGGGAACCAACCATAATTGCCAAGTCACATCATATAATACAATCAAAAGACCATCTCACCAGATATCTTACCAGTGTGTTGATCTGGCATATTAGGAGCTCCAAAAGATTAAATCAAAAGATCACAGACCGTTTCAAATGATTTTTGAGCATCTGTGGTCAGTACACACTGGTGATATATCTGGGGAAATGGTCTTTTGATTGTGATTGGAATGATTATCTTTTGGAAAAGCCCCAGTGTGTACCCTGCCTAAGACAATACCTTTATATAGTCGAATGATCTTCACTTCCATTTAGACTGAAAGATATTTTGGAGGATAACAATATATGTTAAAGTGAACCCACACAAACAATGGAACCAAATGATATCATATGCAGTTAATACATTTATTATAGATTGAGCACAATCATAAGTTTATCATTTGTCTATACTGCGCTTGACAGGGACTTGGATGGGTAAATCCATATGTGTTTTAATAATGTTAATTTTAATGTTACTTTTAGGGCTAGGGATATGATGCTGCCAGCATTCTCCAGTTAGAAAATCCCTATTTCGAAATTCTCTATTTCAAATGCTAAATTGCAAAAATTCACATTTCGAATTTTCGCTATTTCAAATTTTCTTACCCTAACCCTCCACTCACAGCAGCCTACTCTTAACCCTCCCCTTAACATAGCCTTAATGTTAACCGACCCTAAACCGCCTAACCTTAACCATCCCTTTACCGCAGCCGAACCATAACTGTCCCATCAGCGTAGCTTAACCCTAACCCTTCCCTAACAGCATTCTAATCTAAGGTGTTAGTGTTGTGTCAGACTTTTTTCTATCGGCTACACTAAAGTCTGTATAATAATACTTAGCGTTGTTAGTAAATTAACCCTGTCAAGGTCATTTTTGTAGGCGTTCATACACTGTCAATCTAATGTCGATGAGTGTATGAATGTCTATCAATTGACATTACTTACATAGCACAGCCCTTCTTCAAACGGGATCTCAAACCTTAATTTTACAAAACCTAGCACCTAATGGTGGTATCGGGTGGGAGTGGGTGGAAATAGCATGATATGTAAATTATGGGTAAGTGCACAAGGGAAATAAGGAGTAGAGGGAAGGTGGGGGTAAGACTGTAGGAGATTATAATGGATTCATGCATATGTAATAAATCATGAGAAAAAGTGGTCTACACAAAAAAATGGATGTATGAAGATATATGGAGAACTCAAAACACATTGACATATAAGTTGTTTAAAAAAATCAGCTTTCGGTCATCTTTTGCTAAGACACTTTCGTCAGGGGCCGAGCTGTGCTTGCGAGTGGGCGTGACTTGTTATTACAATGTATAATATAGGCATGCCTGTGCTCTACATAACAATCCAGATGGACCCCATATTCTGTGAACTGGAGGGGCAAAAGTTAAAGTAGGCCCTAGCTGTCGTAATTTTGTCCGTGTGAGGGGAGTGGTTAGTGGTGCATGGATATAGCGGATTGCGATTGGAGACCCACACGCTCGTGTTTCTCTGGGAAATTATTGCATCTTACTGGTAAGATAGAATTCAATCCTTTAGCATTAAAATAAAACAAAATAAAAAATAAAAAAATATCCGCGCTGGAAGTCTTTATGATGGAAGGGTGGGAACAGGTGGGTTGCCTAACGAGCACGCAATATAGGAAGAGGGAAGGAATTTATATTGTACAGTAATCATTGGTTAGCTCTTATGCTGTGACCTGGTTAGATGTAAAACACGGACTGTGTGCAACATTTTAGGTAGGATCCTGCACTCATAACTCCTTACAAGTTAGGGGAGAGGAGGATCCAGGGTCTGCATCTGGTCCATTATTATTATTTTCAGATGGGGGAATGACTTAGGGGAGATTGCTAATAATAGCATTCACTTGCCTGGTTTTATAATACGGCTACAAGTAATGGATGACATTAGTTTCCTTTTTTAAGATAGAGTCTAGAAAAGTCCTTACATTACACAAACACGATGCTCCCAACACCAAGAGCTATCATTGGGAATTTTCACTACCCTACAGATCTTTTAAGACCCTAAATGTTAAAATTAGCATATAATACAGCAAAATATGTATAATACATATGTCATTCTGTCAGTATATAATATAGAGAAGAAAAAGATAAATTTGTCACAGTTTACCTAAGCAGGCGACTGCGGTAACATCATTAGGATAGCAGGATCCATTGCCCGGCCCTCTGTGTGGACAGTCCCACAAAAGTGTTTCATTTCCTATACAATTCACTCCATATAAAATAAATCCTCCTGTTCCTCTGCCATATATTGAACCTAAATCGTATCCAAGTGGCACTCCACATTGAAGTTGTCGACATACAACTATCAAATCATTCCAATTCCAATTATTAGAACACACCGTTCCCCATTCTCCGTTCCAGAGGATCTCCACCCGACCGTCACATCGATTTTTGCCATTGACCAGCCTCAGATCTATCTCTGTATTCAAGAGAGAAAGGAAAAAATAAATAAAATAAAATATATATATATATATGTTTTGTATCAGTTTGTTCAATGTGTGAATATTTCTATATCAAGGACTTTTTATATCTATGATTTTCCAACCTGGGGACCCCAATCATTTTACACAGTTAAAATTGGATCCAGATTTAAGAGCAGGCTCTGTATGTTAGCCTTGTATAGAATTTTGTATCCTAAGTACCCCACCTTAGGGAGCAGGGGCTGGATCCAGACTTAGTTAAGTGCTTAAACTTACTTACTCCTGGGCTAATCCATGTTGTTTCAGGGGGAGTCAAGTTAATCGTATTCTTTGCATGCAGGGATATATCTTTGAATTGCTTACTGCACACATATACTGACCAGCTTTACTATCCCACTGTTATTTAGACTTTAGATAGGAAACATCACCTCTCAACTCTAATATTGTTTGCAACAGATGAAATATGTCTCCCCTGCAACATGGTTTAGCCAAGGAGTAACTAAGTTCAAGCACTTAACTAGGTCTGGATCCAGCCCCAGGATACTCCCTCTGCTTTCCTATATGTGGAGAAGACTTAAGAGTGCCAAAGACTTAGTCAAGCCCTTACTGTATGACTTAAATATCAAAGTCCATCCACCATGCGTATCACATATTCAAGGTGTTTGTGTGTATGGAGATCGGATGAGGTGGAGTTTGCCTTCCGCATGGCAAAACCCTTGTTCCTAAGTGGCGTTTGCCATGCTAATAAGGCAAATGGCATGTAAAGCCGATCCGTGTGGTAAACTTAAGGTATTGGTTATGGACACAGAAGTGGTCACTCCCATCTTCTGTGTGTAATTACAGACCTCCGCATGTATGGAAAGCGCGCAAGGGTTTGAATCCAGTCTTTCAAATTCAAATCAGGGACCTTCACCCGAGAGCATGCCCCACGTCTCTCCTCTCTATTGGTAGTAGTTCTGGACACTTTTGTGTCCGGACGCGGATCATTGCTTATGTGGAGGTCCCCGTACCCAACCCTTCATTTGCATGTCAATCCCCACCTGTATGGGTTGATCCCTGCATTGTAACTACTAATGTACGGAACTGAGTTACATGTGCACCGATGTTACATGTCAGGAGACTTACGCAAATGACATGCGTACGTCCCCTGACTTTACTAGTTATGGATCTGCTCCATGGAACTGCTGGATTTTGCCATGTTGCAATCAGTTTAGAAATAACAGTAATCTGCCTTCCAGGTCATAATTTGTTAGTATTCATAAATGAGTTGAAAAGACCTCAAAGCCGGCATTTCTATGGATTTATGTATGAATTTGGGAAAATGAGCAAGAGTAATTATAGAAAAATGGGCCGGATCCATTGTTAACGTCGCATTGTTAAAATTGCGCATTCACACGCCAGATGCTACGTGCCTAGACATATGCATGCCAATACCCTGCTGGGGGGCTGGGCTGGACATGCTGATGATGCGGAGTGGGTGGCTATAGACACTTCTGTATGGATTAGCATTTGGGCGAATGCATATTCATGCGGAGGACTTATGGTAGGGTTATGGATGCGTAAGTCATTCAAAGTCTACATGTGAGTTTGGAGTGATCACTTTCCTCTTGTGTTCAGACTTCCAGAGCACTGCCTGCACTAACTGCAGCATAGTAACGGAGGGGAAGGCCCCCTCCAGAGTTACTATGCTGCTGCTACGGACGCTCGATCCTCGATCGGGCATTGCCGTAGCTACACCGGGCAACATCTGCCTGGCGCATATGCAGAATGGCTTTTCAGCCATTCTTATGCTTAAGCCCGGCCAGCGTTATTCTGGATCTATGTCACTACAGTCTGGATCCATATTTAATAGTATTGGTGTTTTTCCACCTGCTGTGTACAGGAAAAGACCCTATTCGGCATGTGTACAAAGGGTTGCGTTCTGTGTAAAGAAAAAGCTCAATTTCAAATGTCTCTATTTATAAGTAATTCGAAAGTTTTACTAATGAATGGGTAAGTATGCTGAATTTATTTTTCAGCATATTTATCCATTCATTATTTGTTAAACCTCTGCTTACCCACCATAGACCCGTCACACCGGATCAGGCAGGTGAGTGCACCAGGGGTGTCTATGGGGCATTTTAGGGTTAGGCTGTGGGAAGGGGAGTCTTAGGGTTAGGCTGTGGGAAGGGAGTCTTAGGGTCAGGCTGCTTGGAGGAAAGCGTTAGTTTTAGGGTATTGGAAAGGGAGTGTTAGGGTAAGGATTAGGATAAAGGTTAAAGTTAGATAAATGCTCACCATTTGCCATAGTGGCAAATGGTGAGCATTTATCTAACTTCAACCTTTATCCTAATCCTTACCGTAACACTCCCTTTCCAATACCCTAAAACTAACGCTTTCCTCCAAGCAGCCTGACCCTAAGACTCCCTTCCCACAGCCCAAGGACTTCATCCTGAGAATGGATGATTGCTTCTCCTTGGTGAAGCAGGAGCAACTGATTTGAGAAAAACAGCCATTCTATCTGCAAACTCACATCCGTGCACATGCACTTGCTGCCAAATTCCAGCATGGGTCTGGAACCAGATTTCCATGCTGGTAGTTATTCAAATGGTGGGGCAGGATGGCATGATTAAAGCATGTCCATGCAGTGGAAGGGGGGAAGGTATTTAGGGGCTTGGCTATGTCCTATTACACAATCCTTGTTTACACACCAGCCACATTTTAAGTGGTTGCTGGTGGAAAGCCATAAGTGCGAGGCGAGTGTTCTTCCCTCACACTTATGTAAATTGGATACTATTTCAGAACTGTAATATTAACTTTGCTCTGTTTGGTAATAAAACATTAATAAAAATGTAAAATGTAATAAAATAAAAAAAAAAGAAACAAGACTGTGTACCCGAGCAGATGACCCCGGCATCTTTGTTATGATGGCAGCTGCTTACACCAAGACCCGGGTTTGAGCAGTTCCACAAAACCGTTTCATTTCCTTGACAATCCACATTATTTAAATAAACATCTCCTATTCCTTGACAAAAATAGCCTCCTGTCTCGACTGATATCGGCTTTCCACAACCTAACTGCCGACACACCACTTCTGCGTCCTTCATATCCCATCCGTTATCACACACTGTGCCCCAGGCTCCTTTCCAGTAGACCTCCACCCGACCGGCACATGGGTTTGGTCCATCCACTAGCCTCAGACTCATTCCTGGAAAAAATGAAGGATCTTCAAAAAACTTTCTTGCAATAACTAATATCAGCATTAAATATAGTTTTATATTAGCCATCTCATTGGGCCATTGGGCCTACTGCTTTGTTGCCTGTAGAAACAAGTCATAATGAGCTTTGTGCAGCAGTTCCAACATTTACATAATCTGCTTTTGATCAGGTTAGAAATCCTTGCCTTTTACCATGTCACAACTATTTTATTATTTCATGTCCCTCTGTTTTCTATCTTTGTTAAAGTCCTTGGAGCTCCTACTTAATAAAGATCTTTCCTATAGATTGTGATAGATAAAAGTAGAAACTATATAGCTTGTGTTTGTTCAAAACCTCGAACTGGTTCCAGACCTGCACTCATTCAAGGTGTGTAAGTGGCCCGATTTGACTTGAGGGTGTATGTGCCCTCCAGATGTTACACTAGGGTTATGATTCTGCAAATAGGCCATGCTTCCCCTCCACGTAAGCTGCCATAAAGCCCGCACAAGTGAGGGGACGTGTATGGAGAGCATGCAGGGGTCTGGATCTGGTCCATAGAGTTTAAGCTCAACTGGATTTATCCAAAGAAAAAAAATGCTTTCAAAGAAATTTATCATAGAGTTCAAGATGGAGAGTTTCAGTGTTATGTGTGGGATGCTATGGTGAAACTATAGTTGGGAAAATGGTGGACATCATGAGGAGACATTTTAAACCCAGTGTTAGATGGGTAAGCTTGGAATTTGAGAAGTCTGCAACCATAAAACCAAACATCAGCTCCAACATTCAACTGGCAAAATTTGAAAGTAAATGATAAACAAAAGCCTAGACCTTTAAACTGTTTAAGATAATTAAGAATGATAGAGTTCTACAGTATATAATAAGACAAATATTTACTTACCGGGGCTGTTGGGTAAAGGAAAAGACAACTCTGTTGGAGGTGGAGAAATCGAGGGGCAAGTAGTTTCATAGGATAAAACTGTAATAAAATAATATTAAAATAGTTTTTCTGTAATCAGAAATGGAAATGTGCTAGCTAATATTATTAGATAATATTTTTATCATTGCTAGGTTAGTTTCCAAACTAATAGTGTCTAATTTCCAAACAATATGCATTTTTGTTTGCCTACTGCAAAGGGGAAATGTATTGATATGTTGATGGCAACAAACTTTCCATAGACTTGCTAATCTAGTCTCTCTCGGATTGTTAGGACATAAAATAACTGACTGCGTTTAGGTTTCAAAATGAATTAATGAGACACTGATACTAGGAAAGGCTTCCTACCCACCAAGATAAGAACAACCCAGACAATTAAAAAATATATTAACTCTTGATCCACACTCTAATTTGCCCAAAATTAAACAGTACTGTAAATGTTTTACTGAATTGTCCCTTTAATTTTAAATAAAGAGCATATGATCCAGCATGTTACTTATTACCCAGTAAGTAAGCTGCAATTCTATCTGTTACATAACATGCAGATATTTTATTTACGGGCATATATAATATAAATATATAAGCATATAACAAGTATATAGATCATAATATGCATAAACACAGTATATATATATATATATATATATATATATATATTTGCTATACTGTGTTTATGCATATTATGATCTATATACTTGTTCATTTCGCCTATATTTATATTATATATGC
>WWET01004371.1:72966-95764 GCA_011038615.1 Limnodynastes dumerilii | reverse complement strand
TCTTGTAACCTGAATGCAGTTAAAAAACAGTCACAAAATGCAATGCAGTCACAAAACAGAAAACATTTGTAACAATAATACAATAGAAGCACAGCCTTGTAAGCACTTATTTATCCAGTTTGTGTATGTGTATCGTGTATCTATTCATCCAATATATCCCCCTTGCATGTACTCCCCCTAATGTGTCTCCAGTCTCCCAATATCCCATCATGTCTCTGCAGCCCCTCACCCTCCCCATCATGTCTCTGCAGCCCCTCACTTTCCCCATCATGTCTCTGCAGTCCCTCAGTATCCCCATCATGTCTCTGTAGCCCCCCAATTTCCCCATCATGTCTCTGCAGCCCTCAGTATTCCCACCATTTCTCTGTAGCCCTCAGTATCCCCATCATGTCTCTGCAGCCCTCAGTAAACCCCATCATGTCTCTGCAGCCCTCAGTATCCGCATCACGTCTCTGCAGCCCTCAGTATCCGCATCATGTTTCTGCAGCCCTCAGTATCCCCATCATGTCTCTGTAGCCCATCGTTTTCCCTATCATGTATCTGCAGCCCTACAATTTCCCCATCATGTCTCTACAGCCTCTCAATATTCCCATTATGTCTCTGCAGCCCCCCTCCCAATATTCCCATCACATCTCTGAAGCCACCCCAGGAACCCCATCATGTCTCTGAGGCCCCCCAATATTCCTCATCGTGTGCCTCCAGCCCCCCTCAATATATTCCCCATAATGTGCCTCCAGCTCCTTTCATTATTCCTCATCATATGCCTTCAGCCCCCCTCAGTATTCCCCATTATGTGCCTCTAGCCCCCCTCAGCATTCCCTATCATGTGTCTCCCCCTTGCGGAGCGGATCGTGCCGGCCCTGCCAAGGAACTACTTTTGCTGTTTTTTTTCTGACATTACTTATATTACTAGTGACAGGTTGAATAATTGTGTTAATTATTTTACCAGCCACCATTTTAAACTCTTTTTTGTATTGTAGGATGTATTCCATCTGGTCCCATTGATTTGTCCACTTTTAGAGTTCCGGTCAAATAAACACTTTCTAGAAATATATTTTGAGGAGAATTTGATCAATGTAATAGTAACTGATACTGCTTTCACATCTCCACCTTTGTCGTGTGAATAAAAAAAACCCATATTAAATCCAGCTCTTTTACACTGTGCTAGTTTTTTTCTTGTGTCTGCCATGGCAATGAACTGTCAATCATCCAAAGCTTTCATTGGCTAACAAAAATGAAGTCATTAAAAGGGACCTAACGTTCTGCTCACAAAGATGATGTCAGTAGTGGGTGGCCATTTTCACTGCATTGCTGTTCATGATGGCTGACAACACCCAGACCTCCTGTTTTTGTGGTGTCTTTTGCTGTTTCATACAGAAATTCAGAGCTTCATGCAGTTGTTGACACTGTGTGAGACTGTACAGTGTCATTTAACTATGAGAAGGGGGGCAATTTATGGCAGAGATGAAGACAACTCAATGTCAATATTTGCGCAGGAGAAGAGCCTACATCAGGTTCTGCCTTACCTCCATTCTGCGATTGAGCATCCTCACAGAAAGGAAAGTGTGGGCCAGAAACTGTCATCATGGACAAGCTTTATGGGCAACTGTGGAAGCTGTTGAGGACAACCAGTGGATGGCGCACTTTCTAAAATTACATCAATCCAATCAGGTTTCTTTGTTAGAGACTCGTGTGGAAAAACCCTTCTTTTTTGCAGTGTTGGAATCCCGGGTTATTAGACCTGGGCCGAGAACCCCGGTACCTAACATAGGGAACTGGTTTCAGAGTTCCATACTTCAGGATGTGACAGCCCTCCATATGGTAGATTATATACAGTGTGCTGGGGAGAGGCATTTCAAATAAATACTATGGCTGGGTTAGTCACTTCCATATGCCTGAGCACTCCACACACAGCGTTGCGTGTGGATAAGTTAAAGTAGGCTTATGGATACGGAAGTCAGCTAAACACTGCATGCAAGAGGGGAGAAATCGCCCCTTAAATCTGGATCAAGTCCAGGGTTATGGTTAGGAATTAGGGTTAGGCTTGTGGTTATAGGAATTCCAAGCAAACGTGTCGGCATTGCAATATATAAGAACAGAGAGGTTTCACGGTAGCAAATCTGTCTTTTACATAAATGGTGATGAGTGATGGTGTTAATCCTGATGACAAACCACATCCACCACACACCTGGGGCCTCATTTACTAAGGGGCAATTTAAATCACCCCTTAAAGTCGCCACACATTGCTGGAGTTTAGGTGCAATTTTTTTTCAAAGTCTCTGGATTAACCAAGGGGGATTTTTTGGTAACGATTTTTAAACTCCAGTGATGTGTGCCGATTAAACTCCAGCGAGTTTATGGCTTGCAGCTGCATATAATACTATAAGGCAAAGCATGCCCATGTATTGTAGGGCATGCTTTGCCTTCTAGTACTCTAAGTCACAGCATGCCAAGGGTTAATGACATGCTGCTGGCAGCGTATTGTGTCTGTTAATGTGTAAATAAAAAAAATGTCATTGGCACCTAATAAAACTAATATGTGCCCTCCGTCCCTATTTATAAAATTAAATGCGTCCTCCATCCCTATTTATAATAGTAGAAGTCCCCTCAGTTCCTAATTATAATAGCAGATATCCTCTGTTCCTATTAATAATAGTAGATGCCCCCTCAGGTCCCTAAATAGATTATCAGATGTCCCCTCTGTCCCTAAGTAGATTAGCAGATGTTCCCTTAATACTTAACATGAAACATTAGATGTCCTCAATAATATGACAAGTTTAAACATATGGGCCGTTTAATATAACTACAATAAAATGTATGACTACTTTAAAAAAAAAAAAAAAAAATGACACATTTTAAACACCAGAGTGAAAATATTTATGCTACTCACAGTTCTGTAGTCTTCTTTGTTGACCGGCGACGATCAGCTGGATGGCTGGTGTGAGACTACTTGTGGCTTCACCTGGCGATGTCCTCCTCTTCCCTCAGTGTTCCTCTGGAGAATGACATATGTCATGCCAGGGGCCTCATTTATAATCTCGGGCACGGCATCCACTGACGTCATGCCGTGCCTGAGGTGGAGCTTAGGTGAAGGAAGGGCAGGCTAGCCTGAAGAAGTGGGTTTTTTTTTTTTTTTTTTTAAGAATTTATTTATTCTCCAAACATAGGTATAACCATTGACATCAATGTGTAGTTAAATGACATCATAACATATGCAATACATATAAAGAACAAATATCATGAACGTAGTCAATTTGTCAAATATGCAATTTACAAAAGGACATCTCGTATGTCTTGTTATATATTGATCAAACACATGTCTGTTACTTTAGTACTTGGAGTGTTATTTTTTTTTTTTATATTAAGTAAAGTGACTAACAAAAGCACAAGAAGGCTTATTAGGAGAGTGAAAGAAAAGAAAAGAAAAGTAAAGAGAAAAGAAAGTAGAAGGGGGCAAGTGGCCATCTGCCCCTAAAGAAAAAGGGAGTAGATAGTTAAACAAATAAGTACATAAATAAGTAAGTAATACCCAGGATAGTCAATGAAATATTGGAAGAGAAACTCCAAAGTGAGATGCCCAAGGAGTCCAAACTTTATTAAAAGATTTAGAAGTGTTCTTAAGGATGCAGGTCATATATTCCATTTGATAGATATACCATGTCCTCTCCAGAACCTCATGGAAAGTGGGGACACTCGATTGCCTCCAGCGTAGTGCAATTAAGCAAGTAACAGCGGATGCTAGATGTTGAATAAGTTTATTTTCAGAATTGGAAGCCTCAGGCACTCCTAAAGATAAAAGGAAATACTCAGGAGAGAAGGGGAGAGAGATATGTAATAAGTTAGAAAGAAAGTCTCTCACCAAGGACCAGAGGGCCCTGATCCTGGGGCAATCCCACCATATATGCATATATGATCCCGGTGCCACGCAACCTCTCCAACAAGAGTCAGAGAGACCAGGGGAAAATTTAGCTATCCGCGTTGGGACTAAATACCACCTATAATATAATTTATATCGATTTTCCTTAATTTTAACACAAATAGAGGATGAAGCCATCCGATCCCTAATGTCTTCCCAATCCTCTTGTTCCAATGGATGACCGAGGTCTCTATCCCATGATTTCTCATAAGATTCTTTGGAGTCTAGAGTGTCTGGTGCTAACAAAATATATAGTTCGGAGATAAGACCTTTGAAAGAGGATCGTTTTCTACATAAGGTTTCAAACGTACTTAGATGTCTATGGTGTAATACTGAACTAATGGAGTTATGGTAATGTCTGAGTTGTAGGAATTGATAAAATAAAGTATGAGGAATATTGTGTTTATCTCTAAGTTCCGAGAATGATGGAAATAATGGAGTTGAGGTGATGTCATTTAAAAACAAAATGCCTCTCTTCGCCCATGCAGAGAATTCCTTAACCTTACAACCTGGAGGAAAAGCGAGAGTATTGAAAATAGGGATAATAGGGCAAGGATAAGGAGACAAGTCATGGCGTGATCGGATACTATCCCAAAGATTTAAATAATGAGCTACTACCGGGTGACGTGTATAAGATAGAGGTCGAGTAGATTTATGTTGCCAAAATAAAGCAGCCATGGATGTAATTCCTATAGAATTAGCTTCAATAAGTGGCCATAATCGTTTTACAGTTGGGGAGCACCAGAGAACACATTGGGCCAAATGTGCAGCCAGGTAATATCTCTTAATGTCGGGAAGGCCTAATCCCCCACTACGTGTCGAGCGACACATAACTTTTAGGCGTACCCGAGGACGTCTCCCCCGCCACACAAACCTACCTATCTGAAATTGCAGAGATTTTAAGATACAAGGAGGGACTCTGACCGGAAGAGCCTGAAAAAAATATAATAATCTGGGAAGCACATTCATTTTAATAGTAGTGACCCTACCTATCCAGGAGATATACAGAGATGTCCAACGGTCCAAATCCGATTGAATTTGAGATATGAGAGGAGGATAATTGGCTTTATACAATTGATTGTAGGTTTTCGTGATATAAACACCCAAATACTTAATTTTGGTGGGTTGCCATTTAAAGGGGAATAAGCAGGTCAATTGTTGACGTATGGAATCAGAAAGGTAAAAGTCTAAAATTTCAGTTTTGTGTTGATTAATCTTATAACCCGAATGGGCACTATATTCATTAATAGCTCGAAAAACAGCAGGGATAGAGTTGAGCGGATCTGATAAGGACAACAGGACATCGTCTGCATATAGTGAGATTTTATGAATATGATGACCATCAGAGACTCCGACTATAGACGCATCACCTCGTATTTGTGTGGCTAATGGTTCAATAAGTAGCGCAAAAATCAATGGAGAAAGGGGGCAACCCTGTCGGGTTCCGTTAAGGATATTAAAGGCAGCAGATGTTACACCATTAATTGTTACGGTGGCAGAAGGGGAATCATAGAGTGCGAGAATACCCTTTAAAAACCGTCCAGAGAACCCCATAGAACCAAGTACCGCTCTTAAAAAAGACCAAGATATGCGGTCAAATGCCTTTTCAGCATCTAAGGCAACCAGTACTGCTGGAGATCTCTGGGAGTTTATTGAGTGAATAATATCAATCGTGCGTCGGGTATTGTCTAGTGCTTGACGATCTAAAATAAAACCTGTCTGATCTAAATGGATAAGGGAGGGAAGAATTGGATTTAGCCGTAAAGCCAAGATCTTTGCAAATATGCGCAAATCAACATTTAGCAAAGAGATTGGCCTATAATTGGCACATAAAGTGTGATCCCTACCCGGTTTCGGTAAAACGATAATATTTGCTAAGGTAGTCATTTTATCAAAAAGGGCACCGTTAAGGATATCATTAAAAAATTTGGTCATGAAGGGGGCGAGGATAGAGGCGTATTTTTTATAATATTTAGGCGTTAAACCGTCTGGCCCTGGAGCTGAAGACGCTTTAATGGATTTAATGGCCGCTAGCGTTTCATCAAAAGAAGTGGGTTTTAAGGGAGTGTTTGAAGGATTGGAGTGTGCTGGATTGCCTGATAGGATGTGGTAGGTTGTTCCAATTTAGAGCGGCGGTCCTGGAGAAGTCTTGGATGCGGGAGTGAGAAGTGGTTATAAGGTTGGAGTTGAGGCGGCGGCGACCAGCAGAGTGGAGTGGACAGGAGGTAGTGTGGAAGGAGATAAGGGAGCAGAGAAGGAGGAGAGAGTCTTGTAAGTTGTTATGAGGAGCTTGAAGAGAATTCTGAAAGGGACAGGAAGCCAGTGTAGAGATTTACAGAGAGAAGAGGTGGAGGCAGTGTGTTGGGAGAGGAAGATGAGTCTGGCTGCAGCATTTAGTATAGATTATAGGGGTGCGAGACAGACCAGAGGGAGGCCAGAGAGAAGAATGTTGCAGTAGTCCAGATGGGAGATAATAAGAGAGTAGTCCAGACAGGGAATAATGAGAGAGTGAATGAGCATTTTAGTGGCATCTGCTGTTAAGAAGGGTCTGATGCGAGCAATGTTGTGGAGATGAAAGCGGCAGGACAGTGAGAGGGCCCAGATGTGGGGGGGGGGTGAAGGGAAAAGGAGTCCAGGATGACGCCCAGGCAACGGGCTTGGGTGGAGGAGGAGATGGTGGAGTCACCAATAGTAATAGAGATGGTAGGGGTAGGATACGTGAAAAAGGAAAGACTATGATTTACGTTTTGTCCATGTTAAGCTTGAGAAAATGCTTAGACATCCACGAGGAGATGGCCAAGAGGCAATCTGACACTTTTGACAGAAGTTCGGGGGAAAGGTCAGGGGAGGGGAGATAGATTTGAGTGTCGTCGGCATAGATGTGGAAGTGAAAGCCAAAGGAGCTGATGAGGTCACCCAGAGAAGAGGTTTAGAGCGAGAACAGAAGGGGACCAAGAACTGAGCCCTGGGGCACGCCAACGGGAAGAGGAGGAGTAGTAGGGGAGAAAGAGGAGCTAGAGGTTACTACAGAGAAGGTGGTCCGAGAAGTAGGGGGAGAACTAGGAATGGACAGTGCCAGAGAGGCCGAGGGAGCAAAGGGTGTAGAGCAGGAGAGGGTGATCAACGGTGTCAAAGGCTGCCTATGGATTCAGGAGGATAAGAAGGGAGAAGTGGCCCTTATATTTGGCAGAAAGGAGATCATTTGTGACCTTAGTCAGTTTCAGTAGAGTGTAGGGGGTGGAACCCAGATTAGAGAGGGTCCAGGATGGAGTGGTCAGCAAGGTTCAATTAGACACTTGTAAACAAGCTATTCAAGCAACTTGGAGGCGAAGGGCAGAAGGAAGATGGGTTGGTAGCTGGTGAAGTGGGGTCAAGGTTTGTTTTTTTTAAGGATGGGGGAGACAAGAGTGTGTTTAAAAGTGGAGGGGAAGGAGCCAGAGGAGAGAGATAAGTTAAAGAGGTGGGCAAGATGAAAGCAGGTGGAGAGAGAGAGATCGGGAAAGATTAGAGGGGATGGGATCAAGTAGGTACGTTGACAGAGGAGATGACAAAATAAGTGAGTGGATTTCTTCAGCTGAGGTAGGGACGAAAGTAGACATTGGTGGGTGGATAGGGAGAGGATGAGGGTGGATATTGAGGTGGAGGGGAGGTGATGGTAGAGGAGATGGAGCTCCTGATGGAGTCAATCTTGGAAGTAAAGAAGGTGGCAAAGTCAGTTGCAGATATGGAGAGAGGGAGGAGGGGGAGAGGGGTAGAGAACTAGGAACTGAGAATATCTGCTATTATAATTAGGAACTGAGGGGACTTCTAGTATTATAAATAGGGACGGAGGACGCATTTAATTTTATAAATAGGGACGGAGGTCACATATTAGTTTTATTAGGTGCCCGATGCCATTTTTTTAAATTTACACAGTAACGGACACAATATGCTGCTTAGAGTACTATAAGGCAAAGCATGGCCTGCAATACATGGGAATGCTTTGCCTTATAGTACTATATGCAGCTGCATGCCAAGGGTTAAGTGCTTGTGGCGATAGCCATTTTTAGTATTTTTATACTTTTTTACACAGGTGATGGGGGTTTAACAAAGCAATGTTAGTGCCAATTTCTATGAAATCGACACTCACCCTCATCCAAATTAACTCAGGAGAGTTGACACCAAATCTCCCCTTAGTAAATCCGGAGATTTGTAAGTCACTCATGCAAAAAAATTGCCAGAGCAATTTAAACACTGGATATTTAAATCTCCACTCGTCTCTGGCAATTTAGGGGAGATCTTGCTTTAGTAAATCCGGAAACTTGCAAATCGTCGGTAAAGTACTGCAATTTCTGGCGATTTTACTCAAATCGCCCTTAGTAAATGAGGCCCCTAGAGAGCTATCACAATCTAATATCTTTCTATTATTGTGTAACAGATCTTATTTAATCTTATATATACATTTTGAAATAAATAGGATTCATATTTTGTTTCATTAGAAAAATAAATATTTATAACCATCATAGTATAGAAAAGTATGTAATATCAAGACACATCTTTATCATAGCGTATATTACTTTACCGTCACAGGTGACACCGGCATCTTCATAATGTTGGCAGTTGCTTATGCCCAGTCCTGAGTTTGGGCAGTCCCACAAGATTGTCTCATTTCCTCGACAATTCACATCATCTAAAAGGATCTTATCTCCTCCTCTCCAATAGTAACTCATTGTATTTGCTGAAATGGCCTTTCCACAACCTATGTGTCGACACACCACTTCTGCATCCATCATATTCCAGTCATCATCACACACTGTTCCCCAGCCTCCATTCCAGAAGATTTCCACCCGACCGGAACATGAATTTGGTCCATTCGTCACTCTAATATGCATTTCTGTGCAACACAGTGAGACAAATATATTCCATAAATCTGCTTTGGAAATTTGCCATTTTAGATTGAATTCCGTCACTTCTGATTTTGTCAGAAGTGTTTACAGTTTTTTTTCTCTGCAGTGCAACTTCAATAGATGCATATTTGCAAAACCGTTGTAACGAGCCACTGAACTGGATCCAGACTTAAGTCTGAACAGTGCTCATAAGTCTCTGCAGCGTAAATTAATGTATGCAAAGTGCAATCCTATATTTGGTATGTGTGAGGAAAGTGTGCGGAACTTCCATAGCCTGGATCCTAATAAGCCTAGAAAGGCTACGCAATCAAGAATAGTTTTTAGTGTGTTTTGCTGTGTAACCGCCACGTATATGAATGCGCAGAATGTACACATAGAGTATTTACGCATTCTGAATGCTGCGTTGAGAAATCCATACAGGGAGGGGAGACCACTACCCTTGATCGTAAGGATTTCCACTGTGTGACCCCCAATTGTTCCATGTAAAATGGTGACAGAGCGGAAAGCAGCACAGTGGCTCAGTACGTAGCACTTGTGTCTCACAGTGCTGAGGTCATGAGTTCAATTTCTGGACTAGGCCTTATCTGTGTGGTGTTTGTATGTTCTCCCTGTGTCTGTGTTGGTTTCCGCAGGGTGCTCCGGTTTCCTCCCACACTCCAATTTCCAACATTCTGGTAGATTAATTGGCTGTGGACTAAATTAACCCTAGTGTGTATGTATGTATGAATGTGTTAAGGACCTTAGTATGTAGCTCCAATAAAGGCAGGGTCTGATGTGAATGTCTAATGTTCTCTGTAAAGAGCTGCACACAATTTGTGGCACTATATAAATAAGCGTTATTAATAATAATAATAATAATAATAAGCCGGATTCACACCTAAAAAGCAGTCACCTCTTAGGTGCGTATCTGTAGTAAAGGACCTACTGCGTATGTGTAGTAGGTCCTATACGCAATCTATATACAAGTTTGGTATGTAGATTGCCTCCATGCGGTCTTTAAAGCCACAGGCATTAATATAAGCACAAAAACTGTGGCAGGAGCTTGATGGAATGGGTAATTTAGGTAAAGAGAGTCGGCATAGGGGTGGGGTTAGCATTCATCTGTTCATTGTTCTTACTTATCTTTGTGTGCGTAAATTTATCAACGTTCCTAAATTCTTTCTTGGGTGTAAATCAGGTTCAGGGTGTGGAAAGTGCCCACATTAGATAACGCTGAATCCCGTCCCTAGTGAATAATTGCATGTTCACTTTTTCTTTCTGCACTCAGGATGACTCCAACCATCCAACAAATAGTGTTCTGAGACCACCCACTACTCTGACTGGTGAATAGCCAGAGGCAATTACCACTCAACATGCTGTAAGCATGAAAACTGCATGCCTGAAAGGATGTTTTACCAGTGTATAACCTGCTGTCAAGCATCATCTTTAGGTTTTGCTATACTGGACCTGGAAGTAGTCTTTTTCCTTTTGTTGAACTTCCACATATTTCTGTCATATTGTGGTCACTATTCAACACTGTACATGCTCAGAGCTCATCCAAGTAAATCACAGTTCTCACAGAGGGGAGGGACTGACCTCACAAGTGGGTGTTCCCTCTTAGTCACATTACAGTATAGGTGTTCCCTCTCTCTGGGCCGTATTCAGAGAACTGTATTATCGACGACTTCTATGCGTATTTTTAAGTACATTTAAACTGCGCATGTGTAGTAACTTTTTATACGCAGTAAACGTAGAATATACGCGCGGACGGACTTGGGAATCAGACGTAGGAAATTCCGCACACGGAATTCCCACGGAAATATACGCACAAAGGTATTTACAAAGAAATGGGCGGGTGAGGCATTTAAATGAAGAGAAGTGGATAAAGATACGGGCAGACAGAGGACACATAAATGGCAGCGGAGAGTTAGAGCTGGTCTATGGAAGCGGAAGTCTCTGAGAGGATAGATTAGCAAGGGGAGTGACCTGGGTTTTGGTGGGTGTGACTTGCTCCGTCCGTGTGTATATTTGCGCTCCGATCACAGCACGGAAGTCTGAATACGGCCCTCTGTATGCCCACCCTGACCTGACTTCCTTACTAAAATAATTTTCCTTGCACTTAAGGAGAAAAACTTGGACCGGATTCACACTTATGCCCAGCCCCTGTTTTTAGGTGCCTAATGACACTTCTGAGTGCCATAGGCAATCTAAAGTCACAGTGTGTATTTTCCCTCAGACAATCCCCTGTCCTCCCTTCCTGCCTAATTGACATCCCTCCCCCCCCCCACCCACTTTACCTAATTATCCCCGGAGGCTGCGGTGGCTTGCCTCCTTTCACCTAAAAAACTAGCCTAAAGGCTAAGTAGATGGCGTAGTCACACTGACTATGCATGCTTAGTGGCAAAAATCGGCCACTTATGCCCTTAAGAAGCCTCTGCTTCTTAGGTGTGAACCACAACCATCAACTCTATAGTAAAAGCGGTAGGACACTTGCTTCTGGAGAGTAGCAGGCCTGCGTATCAACCAGCTGCAGGTTTATGGTGCTTCACCTCTTATGTGACATCACGGGTATCATGGATGGTGGTGGCCTTGAGCTGACCTTTCAACCTATTGATGATTTATTTTGAACATGTGCTTTATTTTAACTCGGTGCAAGCAAAGGGAGTGGTCTCCCATCTGCTATAGGATCCCCACTAGCGATATGTTGAGAATCAATTACAGATCAAGTATGGATTCAGTTTTTTTTCTATGAAATATATTTAAATGCATCACTTTTTGACCTGTTTCAGATCATAGGATATTTTGGCAATTGTATAGAACAAGACTTGGGTTGTTAAAATTGTTTATTTTAAGTTTTTTTAGCACCCCACATCAACAGCCACCTTCAGATGCTGACTGCACTTTAGAATATAGAATATTTGTATGTAGGAACAGAGCAAGTTTGGAAATAAGAGGAAAACTGGTGGACATACTATTCTGAATTTCAGGGTAGTTAAATTAATGTTACTCTTTGCTTGCAAAGAGAATACTTTGCTTTTGATATTTGCACACAGATACTGATCATTTTTACTTTTTACACCGTTATTTATAATTGGGTTAGAAAATATTACATACAGAATTTAACATGGTTTAGAACAGGTGTAAATGTTATATAGTATATAATGAATAAATCATATGTAATATTATTTCTTTTAGTAGAAAAATAAATGTGTATTATATTCTACATCTCGGATTACCTGTGCAGGCGACTCCGGCAATCTTAGTATTATTGCATTTGGCCACGCCCAGCCCTGCGTTTGGACAGTTCCACAAAATAGTTTCGGTTCCTTGACAATTCACTTGATCCAAAATGGCAATTCCTGATCCATACCCATAATAGGAATTTCTATAAGATGCAATGGCCTTTCCACATCCTGCTTGTCGGCATATCACATTGGCATCATTTATATCCCACTGATTATCACACACCACTCCCCAGTTTCCATTCCATGAGATCTCCACACGACCGGCACATGGGTTGGGTCCACCTGTCAGCCTTACACTCATTTCTGGTACAACACAGAAAGAAAATATATACATTAAATGTGTTTTTAATAGATACAAAGAAATAAAACAAATACTAAAGTGCAAATTTAGGTGTTGGGGGTCAAATTAGTAAATATGCTCCAGCTGCTGAATCAAGAGGAAAGAGGAATTCTTTTACTTAGAGGATATTTCAAAAAATATATTCAATATTGAATAAATTTGTAGAAATATCCTCTAAGCGCTGTATTTCTATTTTTTGTTTATTTTTAATAGATGTTGGATAATCTGCCCCGGATACAGATTTGTAATTATGGACTGGATCCAGATTTCATAACGTTAGGCCACTTATGCACGCAGGGTACATAAGTGGCCTGGTTTGAACGGAGGGTGCATGCACTCTCCAGATGTTATGCTAGTGTTACATTAGTAACTAGTTAGTAACTGCTGATCCGCACACTTTAGTTAAAGCAGGCTTATGGCAACGTAAACTGCCATAAAGCCCACACAAGGGAGGGGAGTGACAGGAGGCGTGCATTCCCCTCTCTCTGTTGGATGGATGGACAGACTCCCGTATGTACGGAAAGTGTGCAGGAGTCTGGATCCGGTCCTATAAGTTTATGGACCTTTTTAGACAAAACTTTATAGCATGTTGCCAAAGAATGTGGATATGCTTTTATTTTATTATTATTTTTATTACATTTATGTTGTCCTGTGGTTGTTTAAGCCCAGAACCAAAACTAATCAAACCAAAAGTAAGGGCACAAAAAATGCATGTGTATTAGTGTAGATTGGTATACTCTTTTGGCTAAATTTTAGCTACTTAAGTTTTAATTCTAAGCAACTTTCTATTAATGAAATATTTAGCAGTTAAAAAAAAAAATCAAAGAATTGTGTGTAATTAGAATATTGTGAATTTAAACCATGTCTGCTAAACTGTCTACTAATGTAATGGAACTATTTAGGACCAGTTGAGCTACCTTGGTTTTATATGTAGAATAGGATTGACTACTTTATATTTCTTACCTCAATGAGATATTGGAAGGAAGAAAGAAATAGATGCCATTATAGGGGCAGGGCTTGATAAAGAGATTTATGCAAATCTCATCCTGAAGCTCCACCCCTGTCCATCAATGCTACTTTTCTTAGAATTACTAGGGATAGGGAGAGGGGCTTAATTATGCAAATTACTTGAAACTATGATTTAATGCAAACCACGGCCTCAAGTTTCAGGGGTCTCCCGGATATTTTCGGGAGAGTCGGTAACCCTCATGTAGAAACAAGTGATTTAATTTCTGATAAATCTCACAACAACAAACATTGAGTTCCGATGGCAAAGATATAATTTTCTTCTGGAAGGGTGATATCAATGATTGAGGCTTTCTTTAACCATTTAAATGCTAAGGAGTTGAATATAAAACTCACTTTTGAATATAGCCAACATACTGTTAATTATCTAGACCTAACCTTGCCCATTAGAGATGATTGTATACATACCTACCTGTAAACATAAAAAAGTACTGATTGTAATTCTTTTGTAGATCACTCAATCCTGCATCATCCAGCAGTTGAGAAATGTCCCTTTTGGACAATTTAGAAAAGTCAAAAGAAATTGTAGCGAACCACAAGTACTACGTAATCAATTAGAGGAGATGAAGGAAAACTTTATTCAAAAAAAGACACGATTCTGAACTTTGAAATAATGCTATGCTTGACGTTGAAAAAGTAGAGAGAAATCAAATCTTGAAAGGTACGAAAAAATCAAAAACAGATTTAAAAAAAGTGGTCCTTGTGTACAAAATATAATGTTAATCATAAAAAAATAGAACATGTTTTTAAGAAACACTAGAGTATTTTAAAGAGGGACTCTGTTATTGGTTTAGTACTGCCTGAAAAACCATCATTTATCTATAGAGAGGCGGAAAATATTAAAGCTATTGTAGACAGCAATTGGAAGGATAGAGAAATAGGCAAAAAAATTGTCTACCACTGAAATGCACCTTTTACATTTTTAAACACTATGGGGTAGATCCAGAACTCTGCTTGCAATCCGTTTACCCGCGTAGCGTATTTAAACGCGCACATACTTTCTATACACTCCCCTTGGCACACCCCTTGAATGTACGTATTTTGTCCTAGATCCGCTTTCCAAACACTACCTTAACTTTTGACCACGTAACCGATGTCATCCGCACACGTACGTATGGGCAACACGTATTTACGCAGCTAAGCACGCCCATACTGTACACTTTAAATACAAACCCCCACCTACATAGCGTATTTCAGACGTATTTTTGACTCACGTAAAATTGGCACGCCCACAAGTACGGATTTACGCGACAAATACGTGAATGACCCATACGCTCAGAGTTATGCTACGTTACGGAACGTATCTTTTATTGTGCGCATGCGCAGTACTTACCAAAATGCTATTTTACGTGTCCGCGACCTGTAAATTCGCTCACAAGCGTTGTTCTGGATCTGCCCCTATGTACTTTGTACTTTGTATGTGTTTCATTGTATTATGTATGGTAAATGTACTTGATTGTTATCCACTATACCTATGATGCAGTTGTTTGATGGGCGCTGCTTTATGTAGGTATAGGTTCCTTTAAGAATTCGTTCCATATATTTGTACCATCTGGTCTGAGTTAGCACCATTCACCTTGAGAAAGGCCGGCTGAAACGTGTCGGTATGTGGAGGTTTTGGTGTGCACGTGCAGCTCTTACTCTACCCAGCTCAGCATCGGTGTATTTGGGATCCCGTTATTACAGTGTCTGTCGGCTGCCTATACCATTCTGTTGTTTAGGTACGAATTGCTTGCACCCCATCCTCTTTGATTTTATTGTATTTTATTGGGTTTTATGTTTAAAGTTACGCTATACCTAATACTTCTTTTCTCCATTGTTTTTATATTCCATTGCTGGGGAAACCTTGTGAGGAGCGCAATTTGGGATTTTTTACCCCCCTTGAGATCCCTTTGAACTTCTTACTCTACAGTACCATCAAGATTTATATCTATGGACTTTTCTGACAGCGCTGCAGCGATTATAAGTGTACATTTTTTTTTAGTTTCTGTGTGGTGTTCGGTGGAAAGCCTTGTCAATTTAACTGTAGTAGCTGCAGTCTGCTTTCAGCACTGGGTAAAGAGCTCTCTTCTCCGTTTCAGAGTTCAGATGGCAGATCGTCATGTAATCCTAAATCCCACGTGTGCGAAGGAAGACCACTCCTTTTGCATATACAGGACCTTTTTACACTAGGACCCTACCTTAAAATTTACACATCGGCCTCATGGAAACGAGATCAATGAGGATCACTCATGGCTCATGACTTAACCGAGTCCCACACCACTATCAGAAAATAAAGGGGCAAGTCTGGATCTGGTTCATTTGTTATTTGTGGTGGGCTATCAAAGTTTTAACATCAGCATTCATCTCCCCAACATTGTCCCCAAAATATTGTATTTCATGTCCTTTAGAGTGCATAAAAACACTCTCTCAGTCTTTGTCAATGTGTAAAATCCAACATAATCATCACAATTTCAGACATCTGAAAACTATTCAATATGTCTACTCTGCAAACCCTTTTTGTACTGTCTACTAGATGAACTCTTTTTGTATTGTAGACTATACAAACCCTTTTTGTTTTTTTAATTTAGTTGTGAAGGTTATTGTCCAAGGAGTAGTAGTAGATATTGATTGCGCTTGTACTGGTTTAAATATTGTATATATATTTTGGGGGAAATTTCTCTACTAAAAAACTTATTTGAAGTACTTTCAACTGTGTTGTTAAACCCCTAGATCACAAATCAACCACTAATTGCTTAAGAAGGGTTTAAAATGCTAACATGTATAAATGTTCGACTTTTTTCTATCTGACAGGGTTGTTAACTCAAAACCTGTCACACAGAATTTTGTAATAAGTACAATTATCCTATTTGGGATCACAATAGTTTTAACCTTAACCCTGATCCTAAACCTAACTAAGGCAAGGAGTGGAGGAGCATTGGGGACAGAGCGGGGAGAGAGTCAGGAAATAAAATGGAATATAACTGACATTATTAAAAAATATATACAGTTGTGCTTAAATAAAGCCTTGCCGGAATCAGGGAAATTCGTCCATACATGGTGGGAAATTGCATGCATGACAGGCCCACCACCTGTAGACAGCTGAATATGGCTTCAGAAATCATTAAACTTTTGTTTATCTAACAATTAGCTAAATGTTTTCTACAGAAATTAGACAATGGATGTCATTGGCTACATTGACTGAGCCAGCAGCTGTTAATCGGTAAATGACCAAACCTTTAATAATTTATTAATGGACTGACCACCATGCTGCGAAATAAGCATCTTACAACGAAAAGCCGTATCTGAGCTCCACTTTAAATATATTTATAGCTATGAAAGAAATTTCATAATTTACCTTTGCATTTGACTGCGGCATCTTCAGAATGTCTGCAGTTGTTCATGTCCAGGCCTGCATTTGGACAGTCCCACAAGTGTGTTTCATCTCCTCCACAATTCACATCATCTAAAATGATGTCACCTTTTCCTTGGCAGTTAAGGGCATTTGTATAATATGCAACTGGGGCTCCACAACCAACTTGCTGGCACACCACTGCTGCATCGTTCATGTCCCACTGGTCATCACACACTGTTCCCCAGGCTCCATTCCAATAGACCTCTACCCGACCAGTGCATAGAAAATAGGAATTTACCAGTCTCATAGCCATGTCTGATTCTATGTTTGGTACAAAGAAAGTAAAAATAAAAAATAGATTAATTACACGTATATAGGAATCAGTTTGCTCGAATCAAAATAATTATTTCCCCTTCTATGCCCTTGGTCAGAGATATAACACTATGTTACAGAATATAGAACCAGAACCAGACACCCGCATTGCGTACGGGTCTTAAAAGTCCACATAGAAGAGGGAATTGAATTCCCCCTGTCACTTCCCTCTGTCGTGCAGACTTTAGGGCAGATACACTGCCATAAGGCAGCCCTAAAACTGACATGCGTACAACCACTGATCCACCCATCAGTGGTAAACTCATCCCCTCCTGTATAATATGCATCTTCCCCCCTGCCTACCTTGACGGGCGGAGGGGAAAAACCTGCCCCATTGTACAGAAATCCTATCATACGGACCTATGTTAGATGATACGTGTATAAATCGCATGACATCTGAAGGGCACATGCGCCCTTCCTTCCAGACACCCCACTTACGCACTTTGCATGCATAAGTAGGGTGTCGTACGTAACTCAGGATCCGGTCCTTAGACTTGCCTGTTTAACTACACTAATCTCAAAATAGTGCTTAACACATAGGATGCAGTTGCCGCCTTGAAAATGGCATTTAAGAAATACAGAAAGATTATTTTCGTCTGTGTCTTGTTCGAAAATGGTATTTATTAAAAATTTTAACAAATGAATGGGTAAGTATGCCGAATTTGTTTTTCTACATACTTACCCATTCATTATTTAAGAAATCACCTCCACAGAACCGTCTCATCACTACAGACCCGCTGGAGCACCACCGCAGACAGTTGAGCATTACAGGACACTCTATAGGGAGTTTTAGGCTTTGGGCAATTAAAGGGGAGGGTTATGGTTAGGGTAATGGAAAAGGAGGGTTAGGGTAAGGATTGGAATAATAGTTGCGGTTAGATAAATACTTACCTTCTTTGTCCTGAGGATGATTGATTGCTTCTCAATGGCGAGGTAAAAGAAATCGGTTTGAGAGTCAGTTCGGAACTGGCTGAGAGAAAATGGCCCTTTCAAAAAATTGGCCATTCTCGTCGCTGACCCACACCCCTAACACATATGGATGCACAAAAAGTAACACAGTGGAAGAAATACTTTAATCATTTTCATTACCGCAATCTATGAGGGACCTGAATTAATTGTGCCCGATATGGCTTAGTCTTAGTTTCTGGTGTTGTCCTCACTAAATTTTTCAACAGTAGTTAACTGTTGTCAACTTGTCTTTACACTATGGGGATGATCCCATAATGTAACTTGCATCGTACGGAACTAAGTTCCTTACAATGGATTTTACGAGCAAAGAGGCTTCCCCTTTGCTCGCTAATGAGCGGAGGGGAAGGATTTAAATTTTACAGTGTGGGATGGGTTTCCTACTTATACTCAGGAGCAGTCGGACGAACTGCTGATACTCTACTCTTCTTACAAACAAGAGAGGGGAGTGACAGGGGGAGTTCACTCCCCTCTCTCGTGTGGAATTAAACACCCCTCAAATAAAAGGCAAGTGTGACTTAAGGCTGCCTTATGGCAAAGTAAGTCACTCTTCTTACAAACAAGAGAGGGGAGTGACAGGGGGAGTTCACTCCCCTCTCTCGTGTGGAATTAAACACCCCTCAAATACAGAAAAAGTGAAGGGATGTGGATACGGTCTAATAATAATAATAATAAACTAGATCCACACTCTCCATTTACATTCATTTTTCTCACCATGCAAACAGAAAATGATCACAAATGGCGAGTGTACATGTACACTTAGGATCCAGGTTTCCATGCTGGAAGCCTTTCCGTCGGTGGGCTAAGCAGGGAGGGGGATGGGATGGGATGGGATAAATCGTCCAGTAAGGGCTTGGTAGAGATATGATCTTCATTTACACACTGTTTATGTGGGCCACTGCATAACTGTAGAGATCTGTTGGTTCTGCCATCGGAAGTACCAGGACTTAAGCTCACGCGGTGATCTGCTATCGGACCTCCACTACCACTGCAGCCAGAGCTACGATCACAGCGACAGCAGATTCAGCGCAAAAAAATAATATAGCAATTGCGCCCGATGTACTTTATCCATTTTAAATGTGCATAGTTACACAGGGAAACCGCCAGAAATATTGAGGCTCAGAGCACATCTGCGGCACTCTGCCCCCTATGTGTCATCACCCGTGAAACTACATATTAATGGAGCGCAACAGACCATCCTGCATTAAAGGAATTCCCAGCGGTTTGTCCCACTAATGTGCAACTCTCAGAAGTAAGGATCAGCAGTAGGGGCGGGCCCCATCGGTCTCTGGGCCCAAATAATAGTCTTGTCCCTGATGGCGGCCCTGGTTACACACACATACAGCATAAAGACAAGCAGGAAGTAATTCTACCAAAAAGCTCTGATTCTTACAGACCCTTTGAACAGTTGATAATGAGATGTGTCTGCGGTTTCTGCCATATTGTGAACTATTACAACAAAACAATTATTGTGGGGAAAAAATATTCCTGTAAACACTATTTCTTTTAGAAAACACTTCTGAGTATCTACGATTGTTATTTAAATGTTATTATATAATGACACTACTGAATAAATGTTTTTAATAATGTCACAATTCCTGTCTGATGACGATCATTGCACCTTATGTCATTATTTACCTTTGCCGGTAACATAACCTTTCAGTTCTCTGCACTTCCTAGTGTTCCCTCTCAGCTGCAGGTGTTATCCCACACAAAGTGTAACTCATTACTTTGCTAAACTCACTCCTCAGCTGCCTTATTTAAATCCCCTAACTGGCTACATCTCCTTGTCAGAGCAACAGGTTTCCATCGCCTGCTGACTTGTCCTCTTGAGCTCACTTTTGTGTTCTAGCTTCTGGTTCCTGATTGTGTTACTACTCCTCGGTTCCAGTATTTTTCCAATCATGTCTCCAATTATTACTATTTTGCTCCTGAGTCTCCGGTTACCGCTCTGTATCCAGCCTCAGTAGCAATGCCTCTACTGCCTGTACCTACTACTTCTGCTCTCCTCGGGTCTTCGTTACTGTCTCAGCATCTGTGCGCTTATTCAGAGGGCCATGACCTGCCACGTGCCTGCAGCCAAGTCCATCTCCACCATCAGCGGCTCTGGTGAACACTTACCTTGGCTCTGGACCGACATGGTCCATTTTCAGGCCAGCGCTGAGCTTGGTGAGTAACATATCTAAATTAGATTTGCATGATTAGATGTTAAAATATTACTACAGCCTAATAAAAGGTGATCTGATATAGTGCTATGTTCCTACCATTAATATTCATTTGAGCTTAAAACATGTTAGTTGAAGGTTTTTAGTGTTTAGTGTTTAAAGAGGACTCTTGTTTATATTTATATGAGTTTCTATCACTCTTTCAATTGCATTTTTTAAATAATCAACATCCAAATAAAAAACCTTAAAGTTTGGAAATAATCAAATACTGTAATTTTTGCTAATATATTACTTACCTGTGAATGGGGGTGGAGCTTCAGTGGGTGGTGCACAGCTCTCTATTTTAGGTGCAGCTGTAATACATAAATGTGTTCATCAGTCACAGCATAGTTTTATTCACACATCTGTAGACAGTAATTGGGCCTGATCCAGACTTAAGGTCGTTTTACCTACGCATGCATACCTTAGTTACGCACTAACTTAGCTGGCTTGTGGGTTCAGAACCATACCTTAACTTTTTCTTGCTTAATACCTCCCTCTACGCACAGTGCATATAGTCGTCTTACACAGGGATGTTACGCCCTATTGTACGGAGTTCCGTACAAGTTCCGTGCGATAAGAGTTACAATGAGTAACATCTGCCGCGCACATCCGCAGTGCATTCCCACAGCTATATTTACACGTGCCACGTGTGTAAATTGCCTGTCGTTATTAAGTCTAGATCAGGGCCATTATGCGCATTTTTTTCTCCATGTAGAGAATAGGAATGACTTTGTGTGAACCTCATCTCTAGATCAGGTCCTATGTAAACACAGTATATCTTCCTTACGTTTTAAGGAGCTGCTCCAGAGTTGCGAATATGCATGCCCATAATGGGAGCGAGCGCAGAAAGATGGACACAAGGCTAGCCATGTGGCTGTCTGCGCATCCATGTGCTGTGCTCTCGGATGTGGAGATATTAAATGAAAATGAGAATAGAGGCATTTAACAAATTGAAATATGCGGCGTAGCTGTGTAAGCTGCCCGCGCTTCCGAGAAAATGTCAGGGGGTAATGTAAGTCATAGATACAGGTAATTTTCAATGGGTGAAATAGACATATTTGTAGGAAAAACAATAATCTACACACTGGAAATATATGATTTTGAAATGTATGAATAAATTGAATGTTTTTAATACTTTTCTGCAGACATTTTTTATTTGTTTGTTTTTAAGCCAGAATTGCAGCTGAATGCGGTTACTATGCTCTGGAAGTTCTGGAAGTTACGTATAAAGAATTTTAATGGGGGATTTTCATGGTGTTAAACTAAAAAAAAAAAAAACATTCAAAACATAGGAAATTGGCAGAGGCTGCGACCATAAAACCCACAACCTCTGCGCATATGGCTCCGTCTGCGGGGGTTACATGCAACTCTGGATCTGATGTGCAACGCTTGCACATTCCGCTTGTGCAAAACTCTGAATCAGCTTCTTAGTGTGTAAGAGCTCATAGTAGACTTTATACAGATGTGTCCAGCTTTACACTCCATGGTGCCACGACATTGGATTGCAAAGCTAAATGAAATAAAGCAATAACAGCCTTTTCACTTCCCTTTTATCTGTAAATCCATTCATTTCAGTGCTGTCCAGTGGCTCCTACTGTGAGTAATGAATTGAGAAGAGGTCATCCATTCATTACTCATAGCAAGAGCTACTGGGCAGTGTGTAAGTAATGAATGGAGCTGAGCACACCCATTCATTAGAGAGACACCTGGCAGTGTTAAACTTAATAGAAGTTAGAAGTTTCAGCCGTTACAGTTATGGGTAAGTAAAAATGCTTTTATTGTATTATTTTATTTAACTATGTGACCAGTGATCGTGTTAACGCCTGTGTAGGCGTCTCTGACACCTGAAAAATGTCAAGCATGCTTTCATATTTGTCCCATGCGTATAGCTACGCATGGGACTTTCTACAGTCTCTCTCTCTCCTTCTGGTACTTTCCGATTCCTTCACTGACAGGCTGTCAGGGAAGGCTATGAGTCATCACCTGCAGAGAGAGAGAGACAGGAAGTCTCCAGCTCTGCAACACGATGAGTCATCAACACTGTGAGAGAGACTTCCCCTCACAGCGTATCATGTGACCTCCAAAGCTGCCGGCTGCAGAGACCTGAGAACTTCTCTTGCAGCTAGAGCTCAAAGTAAGATTTGTTTTGTTTTTTTCCTTTAGTTTATTGATATAACCATTTTAAACTTCATTTTTAAAGGGTGGGGGGTTATGGGCAAAACAATATTTAAGGGGGGTGGGGGGGTTTATGGTCTAAACATTTTCTGTGATCAACAGTTTTCAGAAATGACAAGGCTGCATTTAGGGTTAGGGGCTTATAAGCATATTGAAAACCCTGTTGCACTACAGAGGGTAAATATACAGCACAAATTCAGAGTCGAGAGGGGGCAGGTCTTATACCACCTTCAAATTGCAGTATAACAATAAAAAAAACTGACTGTTTTTTCCTGCATGCAAATGGCAACTGGTATTTTCCCTGCATAACAAAAGAAATATAAATAAAAACATGAGAAGTTAATATATATAT
>WWET01004371.1:31288-45201 GCA_011038615.1 Limnodynastes dumerilii | reverse complement strand
TATAAAGTTAGTGTATTAATATTAATAACCATTGAATTATTATAATAAATATTATTATGAATCGATAAAACAAAAAATGTATTTTTGTATTACCAAACCAACAAAATTTAAACAAATCACCATTGTGATTTTAAATCCCACCGAATGGGGAACAGTTATAACGCAATGAAAACACCTATAAGATCAACCAAAATCTAGATCAGTTACATCATTGAACACTTCAAGTGACATGGATGCCATCTGTTGAATCCAAAATGACTCCCTCATACAAAGCTTTCTAAATCTGTCTCCTCCTCGGGCTGTTGGGGCCATATGCAAATTCTCATAATTCTTAAGGATGAAATATCCCCATTATGTGCCTGTTGGAAATGAATAGCTACATTATGATTTGGGTTAGCATTTAAAGTACATCTCCTGTGTTCAAGGAAACGGCAGTGGAGTGTCCTGATCGTCCTCCCGATGTACTGTATACTACACCCGCATGTCATACTGGGTGGAACAGTTGATGAACTGTTTGACCGGGTAGGACCGACAGGTAACATGAGAGGTGAATTCAGGCGTCCTACGTGCCATATATTGGCATGTTAGGCATCTGGATTTACCACATTTGTAATTGCCCTTGGGAGGAGACAGAAAATGTGGGGTAGTGCTGGAGTGAGTAGTTTCAGCGGATCTGGCAAAAAAAGAAGGGGCTAGAAAACTCTTCAAGTTTCTAGCTTTTCTAAAAAGGATTTGAGGTCTGTCAGGCAGGGAGCTCTTCAGAATAGGATCCAACATAATCATTTGAACATTTTTTCTATAACATTTTTGTGATTTTTGCTGCAGATCGGTTGTAGCTAGACACAAAGAAAGGTTTTTTGTCTAAGATATCTGTTGGAATCCCATTCACCTGAGACTGAGTCGAACTGATGTCCAACAGATCCTTACGGTCTAATTTGAGAGTGGAGACAAAAGCTTCTTCTAATAATGGTACAGGATAGGACTTTTTAGTGAATGAGTGAATCAATTTTTTGGCCTGGGGTATAAAGGCCTCCAAAGAGAAACAATTCCGGTGGACCTGTTGCAGTTGTCCCTTTGGTATATTGGACACCCACCTTTTGTGGTGGTTGCTGATAAAGTCAAGAAAATTGTTAGTATCCACTGGCTTCACAAATGTGCTGGTGGTTATTTGATTCTCTTGTATAAGGACAGAAATGTCAAGAAAATCGATGGCAGAGGGGTGGGTGGTGAACGTGAACGATAGATTGAATTAATTGGTATTAAGAGTGGAAAAAAAGGAAATGAAAGAATCCTCCGGGCCGTCCCATACAAAAAATAAATCATCGATGTAACGGCGATAGAGGACCAGCTCCACGCCGACTCCGCCACCCCACACGTGTTGGTCTTCAAAGGCCCCATGTAGAGGCTTGCGAAGCTCGGCGCAAAGCAGGTCCCCATCGCCGTCCCAAGTAACTGTAAATAAAAAGAACCTTCAAACAAAAAAAAAATTGTGAGTAAGTATGAATCTGATAGATTGTAAAAGAAAATCCTGATGTTTCCCAGAGAGCACACCATCGCAAGCCAGGTCCTGTCGGACTGCCTGGATACCCAGTTCATGAGGGATGTTCGAATAAAGTGCATGAACGTCACAAGTGGCCAGCCGGTAGCTGGCTTTCCACTTAAGAGTCGTCAGGCACTGAAAGAATGTATTTTTGGTAAATGATAGTAGGTGGGTATGACCGGGTGTTTTGGTAACAGAAAATCATATTTTTGTTTGTTGACAATTCCCTCTGCCATCAATTTATCCAAAAGACATTCTAGCTCCTTCATATAAGGGGCTGGTGGGGTTACCATCAAGTCTACGATATAGATTTGAGTCGCCCAGTTGTCATTGGGCTTCGTTAAGATATTGAATCTGATCTTGAATAATAACCCTACCCTCTTATCCGCTGCTTTGGTGTTCTCTTGCATGAGTTGTTTAAATGCCTGTTTGAGTGCCTGTCTCTCACTGACTGTTAGATTATCATTATACAAGCGAGTCTTTTTGTCTCGTTCACAAAGATACGGGAGCAAGATACCCTGGCATTACATCTCCTGCATGCTGAGATGCACACTCAGAAGCCATTGCCAAGTTACATAGTATCTGAGTGAGTACAAATTGTCTCGAGACTGTTACAATTGTTTTTAGTTTGTTTCTGAGCCGCAAGATGAACTGACATTTTCACGGGGAGATACAGTAGACTATTTTTTTCATTCCACTCTAAGCTCAGCTCTAAGCTATATTATAGCTGTCTCAACTGCTAATGACCTCTGCTACTTTATAAGATCGATCATCTGCACTTGAATTTTACAGTACATCTAAGCTCAATTCCACCATTGACTCATGTTTTGGAGATGTTTATATGCTGAACTTTATCCATCAATTCTGCTCCCATTTGTTAATTCGATATTGACTTTTGGAGATACACAGATTTATTAGTTCTAAATGTACTATTGGCTGCTTATCAATAAGGTCCAGATATTTACTGATCCGATTGATTGTGTCACTTGAATCTGACTTTTGATGCTGTAGTTTATATTTGTATATGCATGTAGTCCTTAACCATTTTATTGCTACCTTTTATTGTGCATATTGTATACAGTTATTATAACTTTTTCATTTAATAATAAAATATTTGATATTAATATTTAGCGCTACCCAGGTTCTTTCTTTGCCATTTTTGTATTGATCGGTTTGGGCAGATCCTGATCCTGGGTATTTGTGCTCTAATATAATATCTGGGATCCCTGGTTTACATTGTTGCCCGTTTATTTGCTTTTTAGTTATCTGTATAAGTATGTATCCCTATATATACTATTTTTATGTGATCTAAATTACTGTGAATGGGTAACCTATGTTTTCATGTCATGAAAAATAATATTGTGCTTGATTAGTATGGACAAAATACTTAATACTTTCCTTCTGAACCCAATGGAAAGGACTACTTTACACCTAACATTTTTTATCTACCTCAGCCAGTATTTGGATCATCCATGACACTATGCTATATTATCTACATCTGTGATCATGCCATGAGACATGACAATGGGCTGGATCCAGACCTTGTTAAGTGCATGAACTTAGTTACTCAAGGGCTAAACCATGATGATTTCAGGGGGAGACAAGTTAATTGTTTTCTTTGCATGAAGGGATATAGCTTTAAATTGCTTACTGCACACAGATACTGACCAGCTTTACTATCACACTGTTATTTAGATGTCCGCCACACGTAAATTCGCGGAAATGCGTAGTTCAGGATCTGCCCCATTATTGCTACCTTTTATTGTGCATATTGTATACAATTATTATTACTTTTTCATTTAATAATAAAATATTTTTTATGCAGATAACTGCAGGCTTAGTGTTATTTGTCCATAATGTCAAACCCAGGGCCATGTTCATAACTTACATATTCATAACTTATAAAAATATATTAATTCACAGAAAGCAGGTGAAATTAATATTGTCATTGAGGCCAGCTAGTGACACACTGTCCATCAAGAAAATCCAACGTACCTCTTTTTGTAACAGAGTGTGATCCAAATCACCGCTCCGAATGGTCATATGGACTTTTCCCATTATAAACGCTTGTAGATTGTTAGGATAACCTTCATGAGTGGTCAGAAAGTGTTTGGCAGCAGGACTCAGTGTTTTAAAATGAGACCTGTCTTTGGAGGAGTTCCTAATGGAACCAATATGCTCCAGTAGGCATATTTTTTATTTCCTAGTGGTTTTACCCACATCATTCTTGCCACATGGACAGGTTAAGCAATAAAGAACACCTGTGGTGTCACAAATAAGAAATTCCCGTATTTTATGTACCTGACCATCCTTGTCTTTAAACTGTTTAGCAGTTATTGTTGTGTGAGCAGGCCTTACACTTACCACACTTATTATCTGTAAATAGGAGCGCCACTGAACCTAAAACCACACCACTAAAAGATTGGATATAAATTTTTAATCACATAAATAATTATGTTAAAAGTTATAAAGAGGTCACAATTCTAAAATAAAGGTTGTGGTCCGGCCAGTCCGGATACACTTACTTCAGATTGCACTATTCCCAAATGTAAACATAGAGTTACAATAAGTAAATAACCTATGCAAGGGTCCAATCAAGAATTAAGAAAAAAAAAATATATATATGTTAAAAAGAAAAAATGTTTTAAACATATAGGGCCTGATTCAGAGATACGATTTCCACGGCACTTAGTATATTTAAGATCCTAGAAAATTCGCAAAACTGCGCATGCGTAGTAATAGTGCAACGCCGTTTACGTAGCGGTTAGGAGCGTAAATTCGCTAAGAGCGTAAGTTTGAATCGCATGCAAGCACTTAAGATCTTAAGTGCTGCGAATCTTTAAGATCTTAAGGATTTGCATGGAAATGGGCGGGGGGAGGCAGGGAAATGAGGGAAAGTGGGCGCGGGCTGACACTTAGGATCTTAAATGAACGCTACCACGTCACTTAAGATCCCAACTGACAGCGTATAGTTAAGGCAATTCAATGGTGGTCTAAGTTTAAGATCCACCGCTGTTTGCAAGGGGAGTGTCTGTTTTTGCAGTGGGCTGGAACCTGCTAAGATCTTAGCTAAGGTGCGTATATTTGCGATCTTTTCGCAATCGCATCTCTGAATCAGCCCCATAGTCCTTGCATATTAATTAATAGACTCCATAGTGTTAATCTCTGGTCAAAAAGAACCACTCCAAAATGCAAGATACAACAGTAGTCTTTTAGTCTCTTTAGTGGAGAAAGAAGGGAACCCTGGAAACTGCAATAGATAGTCCACATGAGTAGCATTAATTCCAGACACAACCAGTATGTTAGCCAGCTAGCTACTCGGCAAGGCACTCCTAGGAATCAAAAGGCTACTCACAGATGAAGATCGAAGGTACAATGATCCGGTTTGGAATCATGCCACCGTAATATAGCCGGCGGTCCTGCTTCTCACCGTCCGTTATGCAAAGCCAAATATGCAGGAGTGAGCTCACCCGATGATAGATGGATGTCCCGCAATAGTATGATCGGATAGGTCCACAATGCACAGGTCCATTTTGACGCGTTTCTTCGCTTACTAGCGATTTCCTCAGAGGGGAATGAATGGTAATCCTTACAGAGTCTCCCTTAAATGATCCACAACAGGTGATTTTCCTAACGCTGGTTGTGTGTAGGGGAATTAGCAAACTGCTAATTAGTTTGTAAAATGTCTATATTTTTATAGAATAAGATCAAACCAGCCAATTGTAAAAAATTACATTAAGGAATGACACAAGTAAAATGTTCCTTAAAAGTCTCTGGCACATAAGTTACAAATAATGTATATGCATATATATATTCTCTCACAAAAGGAAGGAGGAGGAGGGAGAAGAAGGGGGAGAAGAAATACAAAATCTTAACAGTTAGGTCCCTCATCCAAAGTGTAGCTCTAGGTATGCCTGCTAAGCTACTGATATCAGTTGGCTAGTCAACCACTACCCTGAGTGCCCCTATTCAGGAGCATCTGTGTAAGGTAAAGAGGAAAGTGTGACATTGTGACACTGTCCGTGATAACAAAAAGCAATTTCGACTAAACGGTATAGAAGCCATAACTTAAGTAAGTAAGTCGTCTGAACCAACATGCGGTCATCGATAGAGTCTATTATCTAAACTGTTAAAATCGAGTTCTCATTAGATGTTGTTAAGTTCGATAGTATCGTTGAGGCCATTGGGATGCAGAGTTTTTAGATTAAAAATCCAAAAATGCCTCCCATCTACATAACTTTCTTTCAGTTGTTTCCACCAGTTTTAAATCTGTACCCTACCACTTTGACACTTAGTCATATGTGATGACAAACTATGCTGCTTTAAGCCCTTCAGAACAACCCATAGTTGTTATTATTGAGATGTAGGACAAAGCTCAATGCGGCTTTCACAGCGCCATCCCATACAAAGAAGAGGTTATCTATATATCTACCATAGAGGACTAAGTTGCGCCTATAGGGTCCATCCCAAATAAACTTGTTTGAAACAGCCCATATACAGATTGGCAAAAGTAGGTGCAAACATAGACCCCATGGCAGTACCATGTGTCTGTAGGTAGAATTTAGAGTCAAATGAAACATTTTTAAACAAACATTTTTTTTTCTTAATTCTTGATTGGAGCCTTGTATAGGTTATTTACTTATTGTAACTCTATATTTACACTTGGTAATAGTGCAATCTGAAGTAAGTGTATCCAGATCGGCCGGCCGGCCTACAACCTTTATTTTAGAATTGTGACCTCTTTATAACTTTTAACGTAATTATATATGTGATTAAAAATTTATATCCAATCTTTGAGTGGTGTGATTTTAGGTTCAGTGGCGCTCCTATTTACATTTCGGCTGTGCAGTCAGTCGGTTTTTATGAGAGCAGCCTAGTTCCATTTACCTATACCCTAACACACTGTGCAGCTTTATTAAGTTACAACTGGGAGTCTGTGCGGCGCACACGATCCGGTGATTTATCATCATCGACTCCTTTCTATGCTTGTGTTTTGAAACTTACCACACTTGAATGAGCCTTGTAATTTAGGAGAGAACCATTTTTCAGACTGGGATGACTATGAACCAATCTGTCACTACGTGATCTCTGCCAGCTCATACTGATTTGGTCAGATAATATAGAGTCAAAGTCAGAGTCACACTTGAGAATATTCAGATGTTTATTGAGAATTTGAGTGATGCTGGTAGCTTCGATGCAGAAAGTGCCAATGAAATGGACTGACTCTTTTTGTAATTGTGTGGATTTTGTAGATTTTTATTTGGGGATTGATAGGTTGTCTCGAGTAGAGTGTCATGCTCCAAGATAGGCCCTAGATAGTATGTGACGACTATAACCCCTAAGACTTAGTATATGCTGAAGCTCCTTATCTCTATTGGTTTTAAACATTTCTATAGAAGAACAGTTTCTGTGTAGGCGAAGGATGAGAGCTCATAGCGTGAAGGATGCTGTTCGCGTCGGTATATGTTGATGTTCAAAGCATCATTCTCCCTAATACCGATAGTGATGTCTAGGAAATTATTCCTAGAAGCATTAATGTCCAAGGTTAATTTTAGATTGTTAATATTAATATTAATTAATATTAATATTCAAGATGTTAATAAAAGCCAAAAGTTTGTTACCCTGCCATAAAACGAAGATATCGTCTATGTACCGGAGCCACATGAGGATATGTACTATATATTCCTCATGGGCTCCAGCGAAGACGACCTCATGCTCCCACAAACCTAGATAGAGATTGGCGTAGGTGGGAATGCAGGCCGTCCCCATCTCAGTTCCCCGTTTCTGGAGATAATGGGCCGGATTCAAAGCTCCGGCCGCAATGCAATAAAAACCGCATGTACGCAATCTACATTGCAAGAAGTAACGTAGATTACGTTCCAAAATTACTGCGCATGAATCCGCTCTGAATCTGGCCCAATGTTTCTCCTGAAAGACAAAATGTTTTTTTTGTTAAAACAAATTTGAGCAAATCCAATGAGAAGGAATTGAAAATAGAATTTTCCCCTGTGCTTAAGTATGAGCCCGCCTTTATACCAGAATCATGATTTATGCTGGTGTAGAGTGATTCCACATCACAAGTTGCCAATAGAGTATCATCAGTGACATATGTCATTAATCCGTAAAAGGATATCCATTGTATCCCTTATATAGAAAGGCAATGAGGTAACGAAGGGTCTCAGATAGTAATCAAGGAATTGACTATGGACTTTTGAGAGAAGATATAGTGTGGGTGTTCTGGGAGAATCACACCAAAGAAAATGAAAGCAATCCTCATTGATTACTTTGTCATTTTTGGCCCTAGTCAGTAAATTTTGGTATTGCCTTAAGAAATTTGTCCCTGGATTGAACATCAACAATTGATAGCAGGCCTTGTCTGATAGTTGACGTTTGGCCTCAGCCACGTACATGATACAAGGCCCTAATACAACATTTTCCCCCCTTGTCAGAGGGTCTAATTATGACATCATGCCACGAGTTCATGTCCTTAATTGCCTCATCCTCATCGGGTGTAGTGCTGGATAAATATTGTGACATTGTGAATTGATTTTTAAGACAGTCTAATTCCCGAGAGACCAATTCCTTATAAGCTTTCAGAAACGGATTTGTGTACAGTTCAGGAAAATATTGTGATTTCTTTTTGAGTTGAATAGATTGAGTTGAGAAAGAAGTTATTTGATCAGTAAGAAGTAGTTCTAAAATTGCAATACCTTCCTTGTCTGTCTGTGTGAGTGCTATTACAGGCTGACTAAACGGTGACCCGTGTTCGGGAATAAGGGGATTGATCATATTGGTGTTAGTGTCATCACGTTTGGCATATATCTTGTGTAAAACCAATTTTCTCAGAAATAGATTTAAATCCTTCTCCCAGATGAATCTGTCCATGTAGCTGGTGGGGGAGAAAGATAATCCTTTGTGCAAAATGCTTAAATGGGAACGGTTTAAATTTCTATCAGTTAAGTGAATGATCTGCCAAATATATTTCATCTAATTTTTGTTTGTTATCCTCGTTTGTGACTTTCCCTGATCGCCTTGTCCTGTTTTTGTGCTTGCCCCTTCTTGTCCTGATAAAGATGGTCCTGTTAGATTCTCTAAAAAAGATTTCTGGGTATCAGTAGTTTGGTTAACTACTTGCTTGGGATAATCAGTTTCAGATGAATCTAACTCCGATGTGGAGTATCCGGATTGTTGATACCTTTTACGTCTGGTGGAAGTTGGTTTTTTCCAAGAATATATTTTATTTGTGGAGAAATATCTTATGTCTCTATTGAATTTGTCCCTTGTACCTTCCTTAATTTCTTGATCTAATTGATCAATTTACGCTTTATATTTTATATATGTCTGTTGGAAATCTTCCCACCCCTGTAGTGTAACATCTGGTGTATGCCAAATTAGTACGTATGTAACAAAGTCTGATTTAGAAATCCAGGTGTAATAGACCTAAATCCAATGTAGCTTGCATAACAAAAAAGTTACCTCGCATGCGCAGTTCAACTGTACCTAAAAAATACGCACGGGAAAAGTAGCAAAATCGTTAGTGTGAATCCGGTCCGGAGTCCCTACTTTACTTTAGAGACTACTTTAATTGGAAGCCAAGATGGCTTTTGACAGGATAGCATGGGATTTCCTGGACCTTGCCCTCCAAAAATGTGGTCTCCATGGCTCCTTCCTAGGGATACGTTCACTCTAAATCTTCCCCTCAGCAAGAATCATGATCAATGGCTACCCCTCATCCCCTATACACATATCCAATAGCACCCAGCAGGACTGCCCCCATTCTCCCATCTCATTGAACCCCTGATGGCAGCCATACGCACAGCCCTAAACATTGAGATCCGACTCCACCAACATGAATACAAGCTTTAGCTTTTTGCAGATGACGTTCTCCTTACCCTGACCAACCCAAACATGTCCCTGTCCATTTTTTATTGCCTCCTGGAAGATTATGGCCTTCTGTCAAGCTATAAACTTAACCTCAGCAAATCAGAAGCCCTGATTTTTTTTTTAACTGCTCCCCCAAGATAAAGATCACCTTACTTTCACTTTTCACACTTCACTGCAAACAACCCACCCCTTCTCCACAAGATACACTCCAATCTTTACTGATGGGGACACCTCCTTATTTCTTAACTGGGTAGGCTCATCTCAGTTAAAATGACTATTCGTCCCAAATTTTTCTACTTCTTTCAGACCCTACCTGTTGATTTACCCACCACAGTGCCTCCAGGCATTCAGAGTACTCTTGTTATATTTATCTGGAATCACAGTCCTCCCTGAACCCAAATAGTGCTTTCAAAAAACCCACATTACAAGGGGGGAAGGGTTTCCCTAACTTCAAATTATATTATCAGGCCTCCCATCTAAGCTATGTAGGACTGTATTCACAGATCAGAATGAGTTAGGTGCGGCAGTATTCGAACCTAACTCACCTGACCTCCCCCGCAACCCACCCCCATTTTTAGTATCCTTTAGTATCCTTATTTCCCTTAAGAGTGCCATAGGGCTGCCTTTAGTAAAATATAAATGAAGATCTCTTCCCCACGCCCTACCTGGCTAATTTAAATCCCTCCCCCTACCCTTCTTAAAAAAGGGCCTCCACCTCTTCCTTCTTAAATATCTACGTGCGGACTTTCCACTCCCTCAAAAACCCCTGGTCTTTTCTCCTGTGATTCCCTAGATCTGATGTGGACATCTCCTCTCACAAACTCGCGACCCATATTTCGTCCGCAGCCAAGACCAGGAAGCAAACTGCCTCGTCCCTAAATTCAATGATTTCAAATGTGTGGTATGTCGCAGCCCTAGAAAGGCTGACCCCTCCCCCCATCCTTAGAGATAAGGAAATTGACTATAAGGTTTGATCTCCCTCCCCCTGTCCTTCTTAGACCTCGACCTTCCCATCCTCCAAGACATCTCCTGCCCTAGAACTAACGTCCCTATTGCAACTTTTATTGGGCTTTTAGACCCCCTGGAACTTGTAAGATAGTGACCTTTACCCCCTCTCCTACTCCTTCTCCACCTTTACTGTATGAAGATGTTTTGTTTATATATGTTTGTTAAATTAATTTGATGTAAGCAGACCTTGATTGCCCTGTGTCACCGAAAGTCTGCCTTGCTGCTATGTCTGCTAACCCAACAAAAGTTATGTGCATGGGACATCAGACGGATCTCCTAGCATACAGAACTCCGTTCCCTATACTATATCTGTCGCATAATATCTATCCAGGGCATGCACACTCCGTACCAGATACCTGAATCCTGCAAGCAACTTCTGGAAGCTGGGTATCGGATTGACACCTGGATTAGGTCCCAAGTGAGTGACACAAGATAAACGGCCATAGTGAAATGATTGTGATCA
The DNA here is from genome assembly GCA_011038615.1 of Limnodynastes dumerilii. Taxonomy (NCBI): domain Eukaryota; kingdom Metazoa; phylum Chordata; class Amphibia; order Anura; family Limnodynastidae; genus Limnodynastes; species Limnodynastes dumerilii. The sequence goes on along the minus strand of WWET01004371.1, from coordinate 34,306 downwards.
ATTAATTTAATTTTTGGTAAAAAGACTAGCCGTCCTTTACCAGAATATGCTAGATAAGCAATTGCTTGTATCTAATGAGTTCCTTGGGCAAAGCCTCATTTATGAATCTGCCCCTCATTCAAAAAAAGTCACAATCCAGTAAAACACAGGCACAAAGGTCGATATGACACAATATTGTAAAGTGTTTTATGTGCATGCAGACAGTGTCACATGCACTAAGTTACAGGCAAAACTGATATGGCTGAGAACTGATCTGTACTGATGACATACCCTCCAACATGACCTATTCCATTAGGTACAAAATACTCTGCTCCAGTTTCCAGCTGGCAGTTACTATGGTAACATCCTTTGTTGTAGGGATAAATAGTTTGTTTGTTTTTTTAATATCAGTTCACCAGGTGAGTGACAGTTGGAAGCTCAGGTGCAGAGTATATTGTACCTAATGGAATGGGTCATGTTGGAGGGTCTGTGATTATAGGACCAGATCCAGATCTCTGCGTGTTTGACGCACATACGGAGATCTGGAAGCTCGCACAGAGGAGGGCAGTGAACTCTCTTTTAACTCCTCTCTCTCATGCAGACTGTACAAGACTTACACTACGATAAGGCAGCCCTAAGTCTATTGCGCGGATTAGTGTTCCATATGACCACTTATCTGCACGCAAGGTATACAATTTCAATGTCCCCCCTGCCAACCTTACAGAGTTTAGGTGGCGGAGGGGATGCACTGCCCTCCCAGACAGATCTTTAGGTGTACAGAACAAGCGCGTTACCAGAAAAGCATTTGTATTCTGCAATTAGTCCGTACGGAACTTGTTTTACAACAGCAAAGCCACTCATGGTCTTATAAATAACAGCAGCCAACTACCGAGAACAAAGCAGCCTTCAAATAAAAAATATTCACAATCAAAGATGAAAAATAATTACAAGCACGGGGGAATTTTGAAGATCAGTTCAGTAAAATGCCATCTATAAAAGGCCATTTCCACAACTGTAAAACATCAACCATCTGAGTCAGCAAAATCATAGCAAAACATCAGCAATAGACCAAACATAACTAACTAGACTAGACCAAACTAGAAGAGAACATGGTGTACTGTACAGGAAAGAACCTCATCAATAAACAATGACAAGCGGTAGAAATAATACTGATAATTTTTTTTACGTGATTGAGATTGAGACGTCATCAGAAGTAGAAGGAGACATTGTAGAACTGTCCTTGTCTGGTCCATCCTGCGTTCTGTAGTGGGTCCAACAAGCACTGAGCTTTGGTTAAAGCTAATATTAATATTAATGCAAATTATATTTTATTATTTTATGTTCCAGGGCTAAGCAAATAACATGCTCTGCAAAATGACTTATATTGTAATAGGTGTAAATGTAACTTCTAAGGTCACTGAGTAATTTACATGTAGGTGCAAAAGATGGTGTTTAAAGATTCTGATTATCTTCATCTGTCTGTCGAGGAAAAAAATCTAGGAGTGATCTGCAGGATATGTATGGAACAAATATGTTGTCCTTGGAGAATTCCATGTTCCATACAAGGAGGTTGTCACGAACATGGAGACTTGGATGATTGAGCAAAGTTTATTGCAAGACACAGAAGGTAATTACAGGAGTTCAGGAAGGTGGGCAGCAATAAACTTGCGACACTGGTTAAGAATACTGGACAGGTTGGCAGGACCAGACTATGCCGGACTAGAACAGGCAGGTAAAACAGTTCAGTATATAGGCTTGGCAGGATAGTGCAAATGAATTAACTTGGCAGGACAGGATTATGCCGGACTGGGACAGGCAGACAAAAAAAGTTCAGTATATAGACTTGGCAGGACCGGACTATGACGAACTAGAACAGGCAGGCAAGACAGTTCAGTATATAGACTTGGCAGGACTAGACTATGCCGGACAGGTAGAATAGTTCAATGAATAAACATGGCTTACTATTCCAATTGGCGTAGAGATGAGCTGTAGAAGGTTTGCAGAAGCTGGAGCTGGATTGCTGGTAAACTGGACCTGAACTGGATTGCAGGTCAGCTAGACTGGAGCTGGATTGCAGGTAAGCCAGACCGGAACTGGATTTCAGGTCAGCTGGACTGGAGCTGTAGGTAAGCTGGTCTGGAGCCGAATTGCAGGGAAATGTAGACATGCTTGAATGACAATGAAACTGGAACTTAGGTAAATGCAGACATACTTGAATGGTGATGAAAGCTGGGACAGGGCTAGGATTTAGGAAGGGGAAGGTTAGGGTTAGGCTGAGGGAAACAGAGGTTTAGGGTCAGGGGAGGGTTAAGCCTATTGTTAGGAAGCAGAGAACAGATTCAGAGATGGAAAATAAGAGGAAAGTTACTCCTGGGAAAACCATGTTGATTTCAGGGGGAGTCAAGTTAATTGTATTCTTTGCATGCAGGAAGATATCTTTGAATTGCCTACTGCACAACAAAGATACTGACCAGCTTTACTATTACACTGTTATTTAGACTTGGGATAGGAAACATCACCTCTCAACTCTAATAGTGTTTGCAACAAATGAAGTATGACTCCCCTGCAATCACCATGGTTTAGCCCAGGAGTAGCTTTCCTCTCTGATTTTCAGTCTCTGAATCTGCCGAGGTTCTTACCTGTTGGAAGATCACTCTTCGTGATTGCAGGAGTCGCATCACCGCCGCGTTTAACAACGGAGACTGCTGGTCTGTTACGATGGTCTGTTGCAAAACAGACCATCCTACTGTCAAACCCCACCCATCAAGCCCAATGTGGACTCTTGGTTGCGAGGATAAATTTACAATTGGAGATAACATTGATAATTACACAATCTCACACTTATGTTAGATTTATATACAGTGAGTCTCCAGCTAATGCATCCAGATACCTTCCATAGGCAAGTCTCTAGCCTCTGGTTATTATGGACCAGATTCAGAGTTTGAGATTAAGGGAAAAACAAGTGCAATTGTACAGCCGGCTAAACCACTTTGCAAGGTAAAGGTTCTAACTAATTTTAATTCTTTCACATGTAGGGAA
>WWET01004370.1:109836-121050 GCA_011038615.1 Limnodynastes dumerilii | reverse complement strand
TTCAATGGCCAAGTCAATCACCTGACCTGAATCCGATTGAGTATGCATTTCACTTGATGAAGACAAAACTGAAGGGAAAATGCCCCAAGAACAAGCAGGAACTGAAGACATTTACAGCAGAGGCCTGACATAGCATCACCAGGGATGAAACCCAGCGTCTGGTGATGTCTATGCGTTCCAGACTTCAGGCTGTAATTGACTGCAAAGGATTTGCAACAAAGTATTAAAAAGTGAAAGTTTGAGTTAGGATTGTTTAGTTTGTCCCATTACTTTTGGTCCCTTAAAAAGTGGGAGGCACATAAACCGTTGTAATTCCTACACCGTTCACCTGATTTGGATGTAAATACCCTCAAATTAAAACTGAAAGTCTGCTGTTAAAGCACATCTTGTTTGTTTTATTTCAAATCCATTGTGGTGGTGTATAGAGCCCAAAATATGAGAATTGTGTCGATGTCCCAATATTCATGGACTTGACTGTATGTACATCATATTATGTAGTTCTTTACAATTTTAAACAGGCCTTCACATCAACCTCTGCCGCATAACAGTCTAATTCCCTAAAACACACACACACATTTTGCTTGTCTTATATATATATGTATATATGTGTGTGTGTGTGTGTGTGTATGTGTATAAAACAATCCAAACGTAAGCCAGCACTCCAATAAACGTAGTAAATATCATTTGCAGTTCTTCAATAGATTTATTTATTTATACTTCATTTGTGGCAATAAGTGGATCCCAAAATTACAAAAGATGCAAGATCCTCAATGAGTTCAAATAGTGCATCATGTTGTTCATTTGCCTTTAGAGATGCCCTTGCTATGTCTGCCTTGAGAAAGGAGCCTGTTGGCTCCGAAACGATCGTTGGCCATAAGACATGCTTTAGGATCAAGTTGAACTTTTATACCTTCACTTGCAGAGGCGGCCCTAGGGTTTGCGGGGCCCTAGGCGGACCGCCCCCCCCCCTCAAAGAAGGACCCTTTTTTTTTCTTTTACATTTTTTGAAAAAAAAAATTTAACTTTTTTTTTTCTTTTGCAAGCTTGGCGGCCACTGGCAGCCAGACTTGCATTTTGGTTGGGAATGCCCCGCGCGGGGCCGCAGAAGCAAGTACAGGGCCGCCAGGTCCATTATCCTGGCGGACCTGTATTGGCCTCCGCGGCCCCGCACAGGGCCTTCACTTCCGGGCACCGTACAGTCACATACACAGTGCCTGGACTGCTGCGTCCAGGCACTGTGTATGTGTTGCTATGGCAACACAGCGCCGTTCACATGATCAGGGGGAGGATTCTCATCCTGCATGAACGCTACCTTGGATCGGGAGAGACAAGAAGCCAGGTGATTGGACGTGGCTACAGGAGAACAGAAGGAGGCGGTGAGTGCAGCTGGCGTTGCCCAGCAATACAACGCACGCTAAAGCCGGAGGAATCGACTGCTTAGCAACACGTGCAGTCACCAGCGTTCCCGCACTTAACATTTAGACGGAGAGAACTACAAACTGTGAGCCATACCTTTACCACACTATCTATTAATACCACTGAACTGAGATTGGAGACAGGCATTTAAACAGATCTAATATCGGACATGGAGCTCCCTGTATGACCAAATCGGGAGGTATAACGATATATACATTATGTATGGTTAACACAAGGATTACTCCAACAGACTGAGAAACAACCCCGGAGGGGGATAAACTTTCAAACACTAGTAATCCTTTTTATCCATTTTATTTACTGATATTCAATTGTATGTGGATACATGTTATGTTACCATCTATATACTACATTTAATTATATCCATCAAATTTTAGTCTTGAGAAGGATTATAGCAGTGAGCGCTGAGACCTAAAACCAGTTCCTATAGGAATTGTATATTTATTAACAGTATTACTACTATCAGGAAAGTGGACTACCTGATAGGTCCCGGCAGCCCTGCAATAAAGTAATATAAGGGGGTGGGTAAGCGCCTAAACTCTGTAACCGCACCTAGGTGCAAACCATTATATTCTATCTATTAGTCCACGTCAGAGTGAGGCAGCAGGACCCTTACACAGGCTATATATATCAACTATAATATTAATACCGACATCCAGCATTATGGATGAATTTTTAAGGCATATTAGAACCAGCCGAGAGCTAGAGTTTGAGGAGACTATCATATCAAATAGCAATGAAGAAATTAATCTAAAAGAGAACAACAATTTTTGCAAACTTTTTCTAAATCTAGAAAAAACATTGATGACCGAAATAAAAATGTGGTGGGACACTAGGGCCATTGAGCAATACAGAATAGAACGGATTATACCCAGAGGAATCAGAATTATAAAAAACCCCACACATAACTTGAAGAATGAAGAATTTATGAGAGAGTGGAACAGTATTTTAGAACAATGCTCCCTCTCACTTATGGGTTTATTAGTAAAACAAAGGGATAAAGATCTACAAGTGTCAGCACATAAATAAAAAGGAGGTTTAGTTCACAATATAGCTATATTGGGTTAAGCTCACCTGCCCAGTGTCAAGGCACCTCCTGTAGGCGAGTCCCTATTCATCTGCTATATGTGTACACAGGAGGTCTCTGTTAAGACACTACCTGCATTTGAATAGCCTGCAGCGGCCATGTTTGGGGAGTGGTCAGAGTCCCAACTATATAGTGATTTAAACATATACATAAATATTTAGTGGTTTAAACCTTCTACACATGCATTCAAGGATGCATAGCTACACCCCCAATGGGTTGACCATGCCCCCTTTGACGGCACATTTATATCTATTGCGCACCAAGAAGGTGGTTAATTTCTTGCCCCCTCCCAACAAAAAATTTTGTGACACTCCTGGAAAGAAGCATCCAAACTAAACACAAAGGGGCATATCCAGACCACACACATCACGTGCATGCAAGGGTCTGTAAGTATGATTGCATAGCGGGGAGTGTACCATATCTGCACTCCCCATTATCAGTAGTAAATCTTGATACTTATGTGTCTGTTATGATACGAATGAAGCAACCAGGGTGCAGAGTCTAACTAGGTCATGGTCTTCATTAAAGCCCCTAATGGTGGAGATAGTCTGGGCTGCAGGAACTCTAGCTGGTCGCGGTCCCTAGAAACAACATCCTGGAGAAGAAGCGGAATTAAAGACAGAAATACCAAAGAGATAAAGTTAGAATAGAGAAGTGAGAGTAGTCAGAGACGGAAAAGACCGACTTGTGACAGACACAAAGAACACAAATGAGGACCGGGAGAATACGGCAACAGGGCAGGGACAAACCGGATGGACAAGGGCTCACACACACACACACACACACACACACTCTCGAGGGGAACCCCCTGAAGAGGGAAACAAAGACAAGCACTCCGGGCAGGCAGGGAGGAACTGAAGCGGTTTAGACACAAGGAAGAGAAGGGGAGAGAGGAGGACACTGAAGGTGAACTAAGCAGGAACAAGGCAGGGAAATAGGACATTCAAAATCACTGAGCACAAGGCACAAGAGCATAAGCTGGGCACAGACCTAAAAACAGAGACTATAACCAGCAAGAGCAGAATTTTCCTGCTGGTCTATTTACAGGGAGGCTGACCAATCACAAGCTGTCCCTGGGTCAGCCTCCCCAGCTGATAAGTTAGGTCTCAGCCTTAGCTGGAACCAATAGAACAACTTCGCACGAGGGTAATAGCGTCCTGGTTGTTAGAGGTGGAAATACTACAGACTACATCCCGGCATCCGGAAGAGCCGGGACCAGAGAACAGGGGACGTCACGCACACAGCTTGGGAGTCCCGGTGGTTGGAAGAGCCGGGACTCCTACAAGGGTTGACCCCAAGGACACAAAATAAAGGAGAGACCCTGGTTGAAGAATGATCAGAATTGTTGTTGCAAACTCAGCCCTGGCACTTGGAGATATAGGCACACAGATACCATTCCAGATTCTGGTTAACTCTTTCTGTCTGGTCATTAGTTTGTGAATGATACCCTGAGGAGAAACTGACCTGAATGCCTAAGGAGGAGCAAAAGGATCTCCAGAATGATGCCACAAACTGCACCCCCCTATCCGAGACAATGTTCGTGGGTAAGCTATGAAGTCTTAATATATGATTAATGAAAAGTTTCGCCAACTCCTTGGTACTGGGTAATTTGGTTAATGGGACCAAGTGAGCCATCTTGCTGAACCTATCAACCGTTACCCAAATGGTGTTGTGACCGGCAGAACAAGGTAAGTCAGTGATGAAGTCCATGGAGATATGCGTCCAAGGACAAGTAGGAATGGGTAGCGATTGTAGGGATCCCGTGGGAAGCTGTCTAAGCACTTTGGTCTGTGCGCAGATCTTGCAAGAACTAATGAAGTCCTTCACATCCAAGATCATCTTCAGCCACCAGACTAAACGAGACAGAAGGCTCATGGTATGGTGAATCCCAGGGTGATCAGAAACTCTGCTGCAATGGATCTCCTTCAGTACTGGGACAAAGAGTAGATGATCCAGCTTGCCACTGGGGGCTTGGTCCTTGAAACTTTGGAGTCTGGAAGACAAATCCAGGGTAAAAGCAATGATGGTAGAAGCTGGCACAATTGGAAAAGGAGTGGAAGGGGGTTCGTGGGAAGGCAGAAAACATTGAGAGAGTGCATCTGCCTTAACATTTCTTGAGCTAGGCCGGTAGGTGATAGTTAAGGCGAACCTGGTAAAAAAAAAAAAAAAAACAAGGTTCAACACGCCTGACAAGAATTAAGCAGATTTGATGTACTCCAAATTTTTATGATCAGTGAGAATGGTAACTTTATGCAAGGCCCCTTCCAATCAGTGTCTCCATTCTTCCAGAGAAAATTTCTTGAAGAAAGCACAGGGATGAAGCTTATTATCAAGCAGGCTGACCTGCAACAGAACCGCACCGGCACTAATCTTGGAAGCATCCACCTCTACGATTAAAGGATGATCAAGATTAAGGTGATGTAACTGTGGTTCTGATGAAACCACTAGCTTGACAGTGCGAAAAGCCTTCTAAGCCTTCGAGGACCAATTCACAGTGTGTGCTCCAGCCTTGATGAGATCAGTGATTGGAGTGACCACGGATGAAAATCCCCAGATAAACCTTCTATAAAAGTTGGCAAATCTTAAAAATTTCTGTATTGCCGCAAGATTAGAAGGTTGAGCCCATTCCATAATTGCCTTGACCTTGGCCAGGTCCATAGAAGGAATAGATAAGGATGTCGTCCAGGTACACGATAACAAAAGAACCAATGAAGGGCCGGGTTCACAACCCCGTACTTGATCCACATACGTAATTAATTTCCCAATACTAGCTACTACGCATGTGTAGTAACTATTTTACGCAATCTACGTATCATTTTGTTACATAGATTGCGTATATGTGGTCTTAAAGACTGCATATACGCAATCTACGTAACAAAACAATACGAAATTGCGTAAAATAGTTACTACGCATGCGTAGTAGCTAGTATCGGGAAATGAATTACGTATGTGGATCAAGTAAGGGGTTGTGAATCCGACCCGAACTCCCTAAATAAATCATTTATTATATCCTGGAAGACTGCTGGAGCATTGCAAAGTCCGAAGGGCATCACAAGGTATTCATAATGACCAGAAGGTTTATTAAACGCTGTCTTCCATTCATCCCGCTCCCTTATCCGAACCAGGTTGTAAGCTCCCCGGAGGTCAATCTTAGAAAAAATCTTGGCATGTCACCGTCCTTCTTGCCAACAAAGAAGAATCCCACCCCAACAGGCAACTTAGAAGGTCGGATGAATCCTTTGGCAAGATTCTCCTTGATATAATTCTCCAGAGCTGTGAATTCTGGGGGAACAGAGAAAAAAGGCACCCCTTAGGCAACCTAGACCCAAGAACAAGATCGATGGCACAGTCGTACGGTCTATGGGGGGCAGAACACTAGTAGCAATGTCTGAAAAGACATCTCTGAACTCAGAATACTGGCGTGGAAGAGCCAGAAATTAAGGATCAATGACCCGAATCAGAAGTTTGTGACATGAAGTAGAACAAGAGGAATCCCAGGAGACAATCTCCCCCATAGACCAATTAATCACTGGGTTATATTGACTCAACCAGGGAAAACCCAGGATGAGTGGAGCTGAAGGACAGGTGATTATGAATAAAGAGATGTCTTCCGAATGAAGAAGTCCAATGTTAGGTTGATGGGTACAGTACTGCATTCAATAGCGCCCCTATCCAAGGGGTTACCATCCAATCCACAGGCCATAATGGCCTGAGTCAAAGGTCGCAAAGGTGGGGTCTGGACTGCAGGACACCTGGCAGGTTGTGGTCCCTAGAAACAATGTCTGGGAGAAGAAGCGGAATTAAAGACTTTAAATACCGAAGAGATAAAGTTAAAATAAGGAAGCGAGCGGGAGTAGACAGAGTCAGAAGAGACCGACCTGTTATAAACACAAGGAACACAAACGAGGATTGGGAGAACACAGCTACAGGACAGGGATGAACCGGATGGACAAGGGCTCATGCGCACACAGACACTCAAGGAGGAACCCCCCTCCCCCCGAAGAGAGAAACAAAGACAAGCACTTCGGGCAGACAGGGAGGAACTGAAGCGGTTTAAACACGAGGAAAAGAAGGGGAGAGAGGAGGACACTAAAGGTGAACTAAGCAGGAACAAGGCAGGGAAACAGAACACTCAAAATCACTAAACTGAGAGCACAAGGACTTCCGTTTCCGGAGCCCATGTAGGAGGACGCAGGATCGTCCTGCAATTTAATTCAGCCAACTGGGGTTTGAGAGGTGCCTCCCCGGTCCCTGATCCTACTCTTCTGCCGATGGACCAATTTCTTGCATCTCCGATGCTGTCCCGCTCACAGAGAAACAAGTCTGACGCCAGCAAGCAGACTTCTAAGATGGCGGCTGCAAGTAAGACAGCGGCAACGGAGGCTCCGGCGCCCACTACTATGGAGGAGACAGTTGAACTCCCCTGCTGAGTCCACCTCTGCCCATCCTATCATCTATGAGGATGTAGTGAGGGCCATTAATTTGACCATGGGCCCCTTAATGCAATCCCAGGCCACAAAGTTCACTGAAGCTCTGAACACCATAGCTGCAGCAAATTTCACACAAAGTGTTGAAAGTGGAGCATAGAGTTGGAGAGTGGCAGGGATAGGATCCCTGACCTCAAAGTTATCAGAAATGATTGATGATGCACTACAACCCTATGTAGTATCTACAAAAGTATACACTAAGGATACTTTAGCTGTAATTAAGAAGATGGAAGAAATGACCTGGGAAGAAGATTTCATATAAGTGACAGCGGACGTATCGTCCCTGTACACGATTATCGACCATGTAGAAGGAGTCTCGACAGTCAATCAGTTTTTAAATAAAGAATATGTAGATTTTAACAATTTTATCACAGAAAGCATCCTATTTATTCTGAGAAACAATTATTTCTTTTTTGAGGACTGCTTCTATCTACAGAAGCGGGGAACTGCGATGGGCGCGAAATTCGCACCCAGCTTTGCGAACTTGTTTATGGCCGCCTGGGAAGAAAATACTGTCTGGAATGCACATCAATGGCGTGCCAACATCGCCATGTACACACTATATATTGACGATATTCTATTTATCTGGAAAGGGATGGAAGAAGAATTGAAAGACTTCTGTGAATACCTCAATACTAACACTAAGAACATAGTGTTAACTTTTGACATCAGAAAGAAGATGGTGAACTTCCTGGACCTGACCATATATACAGAAGACAATAAGTTTAAAGTGAAGAACTATGCGAAACCTACTGACAGTAACTCATACATCAGTATACACAGTAGCCATCGTGAGAACTGGCTCCGCGGAATCCCCACAAGACAGTCACAGCGCCTTAAGAGAAATTGCACAGAAGAAGAAGAATTTGAAAAACAGGGTGCGAATATGAAGGAAGCGTTTCTACAGAAGGAGTATGATAGAAAGGAAATAGAGAATGACATGGAAGCCGTAAGAAAAATGAAGAGGGAGGATATCCTTAAGAAAGATAAGAATAGGGAGAAAGACCCTCCCAAAATACCATTTATTACTCAGTACAATCCACAACATAAAGTCATGGAAAAGATTTTTAAGAGAAACTGGCATATTCTACTACAGGATCCGAAGCTTTCAGAAATGTTACCTCCAGTTCCCAAATTTATCTACAAGAGAGCGGCTAATTTGGGTAACTCACTGACTAGAATCGAATTTAGGAAAGAAGCCACACCAATGACGCAGATTAAGTCTAGAGGATTCTATAGATGTGGCACATGTGCAGTATGCAAAGTGTCTAAATGCAAAAAAAGCAAAACTACCAACTTTGTATCCAACTCTACTAAAGAATCCTTCAAGATTAAACAATTCCTTACCTGCAATAGCTCTAATGCAATATACCTGTTTGAATGCGAGTGCAACAAGCAATATGTGGGTAGAACATCCAGAAGCCTGAAAACCAGGTGGTCTGAGCATGTAAGGAATATCAGAAAAGGCCTGGAAACCCATTCTATTCCATTCCACTTCAAATCAGTACATGAGTGCTCTGTTCTATCAATAAAAAGCATCATAGGCATTGAAAAAATTGAAAATCATTGGAGGAAAAAAAATGGAGTAGAGGCCCTAGTAAGGGACGAGATGCAGTGGATTTTTAAGATGGATACCATGGCCCCTATGGGATTAAACACAGACTTTGAACTAAAATGGTTCTTATAATCTGCATGCAGTGCTGTTTAACACAAGATTGTTTTGAATTAGATTTTTTGAGTATTTTATAAATTGTCTTTGAGTTTTATCGTGTATTTTATACGGTCACTCATGTATGATCACAGAGCACTCCTTCTGCCTTTTGGATCCAATATTCCTGTTCTTTTTTTTACTCTCTTAACCTCATTGCACCTTATGCCTCTTTTTTATATATGGAATTTTAGCCTTTTACCTCCAGAAATACTTTTTAGCCCCGTTTTTTAGAGGTTGTACAAACATATTTATTTTACTTTTTAATATGTCTTATGTATTTTGCCTCTGCACTGTATTTTACCAGCTTGTATTTTTATAGTGGATGTTATTATCTGTAGACCATACCTCTGGAATATGTATCTCTTTAGGACCCTCCTACCCACAGAAGTTAGTGGGAGGAGGGACCTACCTATATATTTGTGGGTAACATGATGAAAGTGCATAATCACCTTGAGAAAGGCTCGTGGAGAGCCGAAACGCGTTGGTTTAATTTATTTATTTATTATGTTACCATCCAAACTTATATAGCACCTTTCAGCATTCCCAGTTTGTCTCCCGTTATGTCCAAAGGGATATCTCTGTATAGCATTGTCTATCCATCAGCTGACTTCATATGAAGTAGGAGCAATACATTGTGGAATCGCTGCCGGTGTAATATTATGCCTTTTTGACATTTCATATATGAGGTGTCCACTTCCTTATGTGAGTAGGATACCTAAATTTTATTTTTGCTGCCTTCCTAAATAAACGTTATTACACTAGAAGGATTCTCTTCTGCTTTCCTTTCATTGCACTAAGTGCATTATACGGGGGAGAGGAGGACTGGTACAGATGATGAGAGCATCATCCAGGACCGAGTAACACCCACGGAAAGGGAGGATCATGCAGAGAGAGCGCATACACGTGGAGCCGGTGTACTTGCTGTTGCCCAGAACGTGGAGCCGGTAAACTACTTGCCGCTATCTACAAGCACGGGTCCCGGCATAGAGGGTAAGCCGCATTCACTCTGCCTACTACCGTGGTATCGGAGAACAAGCCTGCCAGTCCCGGCATAAAGGGTAAGCCTGCATCTACTTTGCTTTACTTTCAGGCCGGGCACAAAGTGTGAGACTGCGGCTACTCGCCACCGCATCTGCATTTACTTTGCCTACTACTGGGTTATCGGAGACTGTTTACTATAGTCCGAATATACAGTTTAAGATTGCGGCCGCGTTTTACTGTATTTGCAGGACTTGGACATCGCGGTGTATATAAGGGAAATCCATTCACCGTCCTGAATACTTTAACAGATCTCTTGACTTTAACCTGGGACCAATATATACTTTCACTATCATGAAAAATCATAACTTGGGACTGGTATATACGTGTGATCTCTATATCAAGTGCCTTAGTTGGATATTTATATCAGGAATGCATAGCTAACTGTATTTAGTAAAGAACTGTCACTTTATCTTTAGCCATATTGCAATATCCTGATATATATTGTTTTGTGTCTATTACAATATTTGCCGAATATACAGTGATTGTTACTGTTATGAGCTTTTCTCCTGGCCACAGAGTACCTGTTGACTCATAAGCTGTATGATAGCTAGTCGCTTTTGACATGTGAACTTTGTTGCCGTTTTTGAAGATCATAGCTCCAATATACCCCCCCTTTCGATTCCCCTTTAATTAGGCTTGATTTGTCAGCACTTTTATAGCCCTTTGCTTCACATTTACTTTCTTTGGTTGTGTGATATTGTCCTCATTTGAATTTGTGAAGTGGTACTACTTCTAGCAAAGCGCAGAGCAGCAGACTATAAACGCTACAATCTACCTCCCTTAGATTTATTCTTTTCGAATACATCTTTTTCTCCAGTAATATTTAGATGCCTCAATTACGCCCACAAGGCGCTGTTTGGGCAGCTAGCAGGAAGAAGCTGGCGCTTTCCTGGGATGGACACAAATCAGTCATTTAGATTGTGTTCATTTTACTTGTTTCCCGGAACTTGGTACACTAAAAGCTAAAGCTTTGATAGAGAGATGCTTTTCTCTATTTGGTTTTTGGTATGTTCGTTATGCAGTTATATGTTGTTTTCTTGTTTTTTCAGTTTTGTTTTGTTATTCTCACCGAACGTCAGTTTGCTTCACTATTGCGTACCCTTATACAATAAACTTCCCATGTGTGATGTGGGTGTCCCTTTGTCAACACTCAAACCTTACCCACAAACATTATCTAAATTAAAGACACGACAACTTGATTGGGAACTAAGTTTTATTAATTAAATTAATTTGAATATTTAAATGGGATTTAATTAGCTATCAAAAGATCCAATATGATCTTAAATGGTTTAACCTTAACTTTAAATTTTTGATGGGGGCCAAAGAAAGCAGGTATGAAAAATTTGCATTGATAACAAACATATCATAAGATTTAAAGGTACATAAGCATCTAAATCTTAACTCTAAAACATGTTAACCAAACAATAACCATCAAGGAACAAACCGCACACCAA
>WWET01004370.1:65947-90511 GCA_011038615.1 Limnodynastes dumerilii | reverse complement strand
CTTCACTGATTGGCTGCTGATAGAAAGCTGTGCTCTTCCCTTCAGTGCACCGAGGAGGCAGCAGTGCTTTGCAGACTCCGCTGCTCCGGCTCTGTGTGTGGTGATGCGGCAGCGAAGCAGAGAGAATGAGGATCAGCACCGCCGGCAGCCTATCGGCCGAGACTCCATCGGCCCTTCTGGCGTTTGCCAGATTTGCCCGATGGCCAGTCCGGCCCTGGAATTACCTATCCGACATTTTCTCTTTTAGGAACACATAAGGCTTTTTTTCTAGGTAGAATATAGTATTCTATATTAGTATGATGTACTGTGTTGAATACATGTTTTATCTGCCTATGCATGTAAGGGCTGAAATTTTATTATCAAAATGACTTTCAGGAATTTTTTTCTTGTAATTCTGTATTCATGCTTTTATGTTTGTTGTTACTGTATTTATTTTAATGTATTTATTATCCTGCCTGCATTTTCTCCTTGCAGGGTTTGGACTTTGTTGGACTTGTCATGTTGGATTAGTCCAGGATGTCTTGGACAATTTTGGGGGGAGGGAGGGGGTTCTTAAAGACTGCATATACAAACTCTACGTAAGGAAAAGATACGTAGAATACGTAAAAAATTTACTACGCTTGCGCAGTAGTAAAAAAACATGAAACACTGGATGTATATGTTATACGTCAGGTAGTCTGAATACGGCCCCATGTCCCTTCCCCCTATATTTTTACATATCTGTGACTATCATGCAGATACTTAACCACACCCTATATTTTAGAACTGGTCTTTAAAATTCAGGTTTTTCATTTTGCTCTCCACATTTTTATTTATTTTTTTTTTTTACACAAGTGCCTCAAGCATCAATGTAAATACTATCCCCCTAATGAATATACATCATTCAACCTCCTCTGTGTCAGAACTCACTTCAATCATTCTTCTAATATATGCCAATCAGAACTGTCTTATGACTGACATATTTAACAAAACAACATTTTACACATGCCAAACCAACTCCTTCTCTGTATTTTTTGTGCCATTTATCTCCCCCCTCATACAATACTTGTGTTTTGCTGTCCTTGGCTGCTCTCTCACACCAATGGCACAACTTAGTGACACCACATCAGTGAGAAAGGAGCAGAGTGCAGTTATTACTTAGAAGACTTGGCATGTAGCAAGTGAAATGAAAGTGTTAATACAATGGCTGATTTAGTAGTTTATTGATATACCTATAATACACAGGAAGATTAGAATTAATATAGTTTATCTATTAAATAGTTTAGTAACCCAGTCATATAAAATACAATTAGACCAGCTTATATACATACATATATACATTAGTAAACTTTACAAATGCTGGAAATTTATATATTTAATAATTCTACAAAGTTAAAAAGAAAATACCTATTTTACATAAAAATTACTTAACTTGGATATAACACATGATACTCCTCAACTTTACAACAGCTAGCAGTACAATTCTATGAAAACATGATACCTTTACAATCTCATGAAGCAAAATGCAGGGTTGACAGGCATTTAAACATATATGGTAAGTTTAAATAGGATGACATCTATAGAAAAGAATTGTAAATTTACAAATTTACACTGGCCATTGAATAGTTAAATGAAGAGTGTATACCAAATTCTAGAAGACCATGTTTTCAATATACTCTTGTTAAATGTGCTATAAAAGTAGAAGAAAGAAGAAACTTCTGAGGAACATAATTTGTACGGAAAAGCCAAGGGGAAATAATTTGCTACGGTAAGCAGGTAAATATGCATACAGATCAGCCTACAGCATATGAACTGCTTTATAGTTGGAAGACAAAATAATCTGAAAACACCAGTGCACTCACTCTTTGAGAGGAAAGAAGTCACTAGGGAAAAGCATAAGCCAATACTTATTCAGTCTGTATATACTAATTGCATTTCCTTTAATTAATTTGGAAAACTGTAGCACACAATTCAACTATATAACAGACTGTACATCCAAAAGTCACCTGACCATCTCAATGTGTAAAGTCAAATGGAGTGTCTAAGAAAAACAAAATCTCAGGGTGGATGTTGAAATAGATGTATAGATAAATTGATCTACTTAACTATTTAACAGAGCAGATAACAATTTAATGAGTATGGCAGACTGTTTTTCAGTAGCATGCAAGCCATAGCATGACGGTTAGATACAGTCATATGTTGATGGTAACAGCTAATTCAGAAGGTGAAGGGGGCTTGAGGAAGACATCTCTAAATAACAATAATTGTGGTAGAATTCACTCTTAAATATTTAATTAACAAGTAGCAAGTAACAGCTTTGGGGTAAATCGAATATACGAGTATTTAAACAGTGGCAAATTCACCTTTGTAATAAATTAGTAAAATAAATGTGTCCATAAAAAAATAAAATAAAATAAAGTGTTTTCTTGGAATGTAATATACTAGTGCTGATACACGAAACTCATGCAAATTAGCACAGGTGCCAGTATGCAAAGTTCCAAGAAGAAAAAAATTGTTAAGACAACAAATTTAACTAAATACCTTAACACACAATATGCAAATGTTACCAAAAAAGAAAGACAGATAAGGAAGTTCTCAAATACACTACAAAGCGCATTTACAGTATAACTAAACTTCTATGTTTTAACAAATCTTTAATACTGCTTTATGGAATACACAATTATCAATAATTGTTTTTTGAGATACTTCAGGAAAAAAAGGTACTCCTTGAAAATATAACAGACAGTTTTAATGTTAGATGAACTGTGTCCTTACAGTACAGTAGTGCTACCTTGGAGTAGCATTGTATTACAACAGCTGCATGGTTGGAATGGAGACAAAATGTGCTACGGAAATGACAGGTGCCTGATGGGGATATTTATGTCCAAGGAATGTGCTCCACCCACACGAATAACATTCTTTCCAGGAAGACATTAATTCTCTATTTAAATTGCTAATCAGCAATGCTACTCAATGCAATTCAATACTCATTTATCATATCTATTGATCTGCAATTGTAATGCAACTTAAAATAAATTGTCGGTATTGTGTTGTGACATAATATGGACATCACACTGAAAGTACAAGTTTACTGATCTCAGGATAAAGGCACTTTCTTCCTTTTGTAATGTATCTGTGGCTGAAAAGAGCTACCAATAGATTTGGGAGGTAGGCCTCTGATCACATTAATAAGACAAGAAGCCATATTCCAGATGTGTATTGAACAAAATATGTTTTAATAACCACACAATTTTGATCCAAATTTGTGTGTGATAGTTCTGCAAACTAGATTTTCTATTGACAAAAATAAAATGAATATAAAACAAAAAACATGATAAAAAAAAGTAAAACAAAGGAAAAATTCTATTCCCTCTGTAAACTAAACATGTGCTCTACATCATGAGGGGAAACACATTTTTATAGTGTGTATTCCTTTGCAAAATTACAGTTTACAAGTGGATCAAAATAATTGTTATGTAAATGAAACTGCTTGCAAGCCATTGTCAATGTTCTTATAAATTAGAGCCACATATTATTTGTGTTAATAGGGAATTACTACAGCCTAAGAAATATTAGCTTCTGTATTCTAGTCATTGCTTTTATTTATGTTTTACAAGCCCTTCTAGTTAACTTAAAAAGGATGTTTAGTCAGAAAAAAAACAAGTGACCCACAAATTTTAAGCAACCATCCTGAAAGGGAATCATAGCAGTCTTTATGTTTTAGGAAATTATTAGGAAAAATGTTGTTTTCTAACAACAAATGTCCTTTAAAATCTAGTCTATTCTAAGTCTTGACTACTCAGAATTGTGAGATTTTCGGTTGGCAAAATTTTATTCAAATGATAATATATAACAGATAAGAAATCTAAGGTTTTGGAAGCTCCTAAAATATATGCTCACTTGGGATATATTACTGAGGTATTTTAGTACTACAGTCACAGGTAAACGACCACAGTTTTTTGTTACAGAAAGGTGTGGCTTCTTAAAAAGCATGAAATGGTCCTAGTTTTAACTAAATTAGTTTTATTATACAATTTTTTTTTTTAAGAGCCACAAACCCAAAAAGCATTTAAATTAATTAATTGTGCTCATCATAAAAGCAATGTTCAAGAAATAGATTATTCATAATTAGGGCCTACAATGCACACATATGAACAGTGTTATAATAACACAAAAATAAAGAGATAGAGTATTCTAGTGGTATTCTGAAGTTTGAGTGTTGACACACATATGGTTTATAACATAAATCAAGTAGGCAATTAAACACATCACTAATTCCTTCTTTGATGGTGATCCCCAGGAAAGACCATCTGGTAACTACGTAAAGGAAGTGAACAGTACTGACCGCACAGCAGTCACCATACTACACATTATATTATTAGAAAGAGGTTCTTTACAAAAACAAAAAACAGCTGTAACCAAACTCTGTTACATATGATCCTCTTTCCTAATATATCTAATATGTGATATATGTACAGTTCCTAGTTTTACAGTGTTACAAAAACTCCTAGTTTACTTCTGTAGGTAGAGACATGAAGAAATAACATATTAAATAAAAGATAAAAAAAAGTCTCAAGATAAGACCAAAGTGGTGATTTTTTTTTTTCTTTTAAAAAGTCTTTGTGCTAGGACAAAACCACCTCCATTATAAAGCACATCATTTCACATGTCAGCAGTTGCCTCCCAGACCTGTCCAGTGGTCAGGTACCATAAGGAAATACTTATCCATTGCTTCACAGAATCGAGTTCGATACAGTTCTGGAGATACCACAGTCGGCATTTTGCCTGTGTAGGAATAAAAATAAAAAAAAGTGAAGAAATAATCTGAAACGTGAAACCCAGGATTGTGTCTGTGGGTTTCATTAGCATAAAATGTGTGTGTGTTAGGGGGCACTACAGGTCCTGGATAACTAGAAATAAATACAGCATCAATTGATTAACTAAAGTTATAGTAATTGACCACATTTAAAGCAATATATGCTCATATCATTCCACTAAACATTATAAAACTTTTCAGTAGCTTGTTATTGGATTACTAATATGAAACTTTTATTAATATGAATCTTCCACTGTAATCACTGTCCTTTTATTTAAAAATATAATAATATTCCTGCATGGTTTGCAAAATGTGGAAACATTTAAAAATATCAGAGTTACTTAAAACAAATTTTTAACAACATATGGGCTGAACTCATTATTCAGCCCTAAAAATGGATAGCAATACAGACAGATGTTGGAGAGTAGCTGTTCTATACAAAAGGGACCTATTAGAGAAGCTTACATTTTTTTTTTTAATTGCTTGGCAATGGAAATCTTGTATAAACAAACAATCTTTTGTACAGCATCTACAATGTTTATTACATGCTGGGCGTATAATGAGGAAAAATAGCTCATCAGCTAAGGTTACTACTAATCTTTGCTTGCAATGGAAGATATTCTCTAACAGACTATTTAATATGCAACAGTATCACAAAGTGATATTTCTCTGTTCATTTACATGGCTCACAATTATAGTCCTTATAACTAATACCGCTTTCACATCTCCACCCCGGCAATATCCCGGGTTCACAGACCCGGGATATTGCCAGGGCAGCAGAGGATCCCAGGGTCACAGACCCCGTTCCACACTGCAGGGCAGACCCGGGAAATTCAGAGACCGGGTCTGCCCTGTCGTCATCAGACAGAGTAATTTGTTTACCGTTGCTCTGGCAACACTTGTTGCCAGGGCAACAGTAAACAAATTGCACCAATCAATTGCGTTAGGTGCTAACCCGGGTAGCACGTGTCGGACCCGGGAATAACCCTTCTTTTTACCTGGGTTGAATTCCTCTGACACGGGTCCACCTGAAGTGCACCTTTCACATCTCCATGAAATACCCGGGATTTTGCAGAGACCCGGGTTTTTGGCGAAAATCACGGGTATTTCATGGTGATGTGAAAGGGGTATTATATAAAAGTTATTTAAAAGCTCTTTGACTTTTTTTTTTTTACAGGGTGTGGCAGTATTATTTACTTACAAATTTAGTACTGTGGGCTGCAGTTTAGAACTTGTTTACAAACAGTATTTATATATAAATAAATTGAAATGATCTCTTTACTGTTTTATCATAACTTCTCAGGAAAGCTCCACTTTATCTGGGCATATCTTCAATGAGGCAGAGGGACCGTTGTCAGGTGCTTTGAAGAAACAGTGTCGTGGGTAGAGTGGTCAGAGAGCACTGGGGTTCGTAAAGGAAGCTGGGTGGTCGCAGTAGTTGTCTGCACATAAGCGCTGGTGCAGATCAGGATGGGTTCCCAGAACCGAGAAGTAGGGCTGGAAAACGTAATAGGCCGGCAGAAATGGACAGGACGCAGGCTGGAGCAAGCCGGACAGGATGCAGGCTGGAGCAAGCCGGACAGGATGCAGGCTGGACTGCAGACTGGACTGGAATGCAGGTTTGAAGACTGGACTAGAATGCAGGTTTGCAGACTGGAGCAAGCTACAGATAACCAGGCACCTTAGAGAGTTGTTCTGGCACTGAGGGATCAGTGCACAGGATTTAAATAGCCCACCCTGGTTGTGGATTGGGTAGGCAGGTCATGTGCTACCCCAAGTGAATTCCTATTGGTAGTAGTAAGCTGGAGTGGATTCAGCAGTAGCAAGCTGGAGTGGATTCAGCAGGTAAAGCTGAGCTGGATTGCACAGGTTTAGCTGAGCCGGATTGCACAGGATTAGGTAATGCTGCGAGCAGTACTGCAGGTTAGCTTCAGGATCAGAGTCAAGATAGCAGACAATGCAGGGTTAATGCAGCTGGACTTGGAAAGCAAGCTTGATTAAAAGAGCAGCTGAACTTGGAGAATCAGACTTGATGCTGCTCAGAGAACTGACTTCTCTAGCAGGGATTCAGGAAGCAGCATGTGAGGTAAGGAGAGTGATATGCGGTGGATGGACGGCACCAGGAGACTGCCACTACAGGGAATGACAGCTCCGACGAGCAGGTGAACGGAGCAGTCAGGAGAACGCAGCTGACAGATGGCACTTCAAAGGGTAAGTACAGCGGTGTCTGCCACAAAGCGTGACATCCGTGAAGTAAGAATGCAAAATTTAATGTGTATCTGCCTTATGCAGAATTACATCTTCTAAAACAGATACGTCATTTAATTAAGACAAATACATAATCAGATGTTTATTCCCATACTCCAGTGTCAACAACAATTTTATTTAATCTATTACACACAAACATGACAGAAAAAAAACTATGTAAAAAAACTTTGACAACTTTTATTCTGAAAGGCTTGAATTCTTTTTCAATGACAGGCTGTTACTGAATGAATGCTCCAGTACTATCGCTGTCCCTGAAAAATTCATACAAACACATAAGGCCCATAGCAAATTATTTAAACTTTTTGCCTTATCTACTCTCATTCTACATGTTTGTACCTTTTTTTAGTAGCACATTTTGTGTTGTCACTTACTATGCCATTTACTACATCACAGTAATAATAGTAATTTACTGGTATAAATACCAGTTTTCTGATTCTACACATTTAAAAATCTGGTTCCCATCAGAATAAATTGGACTCTAGTATACAGGTCTGATAGAAAATTTAGTATTGCAAAATATAGAATACTATGGTAATACATTTTGAAGTGTTTAATATGCTTGGCAAAAGACAAAAAGAAATAAAAATGCAACAAGAAAAAATATAGTCAACTTACCTTGGCCACCCAAAATACCAGTAGACTTCACCACCATTTCAAGCTTTTTGTCCCATGTAAATGTTCGGATGTAATCTGTAACAGAATTTTAATAAATGAAATTTCAACAAATGAGAAACATATGTAGAAAAAAAAAAAAGAAAGAAAAGAAAATAACACAGAATAATATAATAATAATAATAGTACAAGTGAATGGCATCACAACATTCTCCTCATAGATCCCTTTAGCATTCCCAGTCTGAATAAGCATGTGGACAGCTAAACACTATTTATTAATATAGTCTTCTGGATACCTAATATTCACAATGTAGTTGTGCTATGTTACAAGTCTGAAACATTTGCTGTATAAATGTAACAAAAAAGCAAGTTGCTGAGAGGAAAGTCTTTTTTTTATTTATAGTAAGACAAATCTGCACTACTATAAAGATCATTGGAAACAATTCTCAACAATCAATTTTACAATCACTTGAGATTTCAGACATCTATGCGTTTGTTCCCACTGTTGTTGTTAATGTGAAAAGGAACTCCTTAGGCTACACATTATTATTCCAGATCAAGCACACACCAAATGTCAATATGACTTAAAAGAAAATAGGAGTCATGGTTGCAACAGTGGCAGTAAAGGGGATACTGCAAATTCCTGTGCACTGTTTTAACAGATCCAGTGTCTGCTCTTCAGACATATCACTCAATTGTTTATTAAACCTTGATATTATATGTGAACACCTCAGCTCAATAAATGGTGGCTCTGGCAAACTCTATATATCATCTAGTTCTTATTGTACATATCTGCTCTTGCTTGGGGATCAACATGTGCACCTGCACTTCAGTTTGTATGTTTCTAATTCAGCCACAGTACAACTGGACACATTACTGTGTCATCCAAAATTGGTACTCTTTATTCCAAAAGTTACATTAAAATATATACCAAATGCAATATTATAACACTTCCCTGAATGGTGCTTGGAATGGAATTAGTACTTCAAGGCTGTACCTGGTAAGCAATAACAAAGGCACAGCAGTGTAGCACTATTTTATATAGTATTTCATATTATGATTAATTAGGATGCCTTGCCCAAATGACATCCATTGTTCTTCAACTTATTCCTACAAAAATGTGTTGATTTTGTTACTCGGGTAGTTTGTCACTGAAAATACCTTGGATAATTATAAGTCCTTAAAGACTTGTAATAAGCCACAGACTGTCAAAATATGTATCCAACTATTAATTACTACACTGCTTTAGAAAAGTCCCACTTGGAGGAGAAAAAAAAAAATCCAAGGTCTAATAATATTTTTTTACTTTGCATTATAAGGAGAATTTTCTTTTGCTTCAGTAATAACAATGGGGTAGATCCAGAACTCCGCTTGCAATACGTTTTACTCGCGTAGCGTATTTACGCGTGCGTACCTTCTATACACTCCCCTTGGCACACCCCTTGAATGTACGTATTTTGTCCAAGATCCGCTTTCCAAAAACTAACTTAACTTTTGCCCACGTAACCGATGTCATCCGCTCACGTACGTATGGGCAACACGTATTTACGCAGCTAAGCACGCCCATACTGTACACTTTAAATACAAACCCCCGCCTACATAGCGTATTTCAGATGTATTTTTGAGAAACGTTGAATTGGCATGCCCACACGTAAGGATTTACGTGACACATACGTGAATGGCCCATACGCTCACATTTACGCTACGTTACGGAGCGTATTTTCTATGGTGCGCATGCGCAGTACTTACCGCAAGCTTCTGGATCTGGCCCAATGTGTTTGGAAAACAAATAAGCAAACTTACATATAAGTATATTTGGATAGTAACAGCTAGCAAAAGTCTAAATTTCCATATGTTTGTCCATAATATTCTACAAATCTATATCTAGAACAGAAAGTCCTTTTGTCAGTTTTCATCGTAATGGGCCGGATCCAGACTTGATCACATATGGAAATAGCCTAAAATGATGTACTGTGCAGCACATTGAAACTCTGTATGGAACACAGTGCCCAATGCAGCGTTCCACACAATGTCTACAAGGGAGGTGTAAGAAATATTAGTGTATGAAAAAATTCATGGTGGATGGGAACTAGCATTCAATTGTACAGTAAAGGCTTGGCTAAGCCCTTCCGTAAAATTCAGTTTTCCGTGCGTAATACTCAAGGTAGGGTCATAAGCACAGATCCACCATCTGCATGTGGGATAGTAGGGGGGAATGTTCTGTTTGATACAAAGATCCATATGTTGGCCTCCACTGCAAAATCTATTGTATTTCAAATCACCTCCGTCTCCTAAAAGCTACCTATAGTACATAAAAGCCAACTCTTTAGGGGTAGGAGCTTGAAGACCCTTAATATATGTGTTACCAGGAAGCATGTCTATGAATGAAATATGTGGATGTAGTAAGTAGAGCTCTTTGCTCTTTAGCTCATATATCACTCAGAAAAATAATGACTAAATATTTTAAAAATGTATGTCTGCATTAGCCACCCCAATTCAATAGCTTACCAGGAGGCCTGTGTCATTTAACAATTATGAGATTGGTCACTGTCCCTAACAGATATATGTAGATATAGAGAGAGAATTTTTTTTTTTTAAATCTAAGATGCCTCTAATCAAATTGATATATACACCCCAAACCTTTCGACCCTCTCCTTTCGTCCCCCTATCCACAGTTGAGACCTTAAATTGTATGGGATAAAACACTAGGACAAAAATTTTGTGTCACTCTACCTACAAGGAACTGAACACTTAAAGCTTTAATAGAGTTTTATATTAATACTAGCCTTGTGGGACCTCCTATGGCTTAAGATGTTGACAGATCTGCTCCCTTTTACTGTACTATGTAGTAAATTTAACCTCCCTCCCTCTGCGGTTGCTGTCCCTGCCCTTATGGGCTGGCTAGAAGTAGAGACAGCTGAAAGTTCCTTAGATGCAGCCATTTTTTTTTTTTAATGAATGGGTGAGTATGCCGATCCACCGCTGACCGCTACAGAGACTTTTAGTGTTAGGGGGAGGGATGTTTGGGTTAGGCTCTTAGGAAGGGAGGGTTAGGCTGTAGTGAGGGGAGGGTTAGGGTTAGAATTAGCGGAAGGTTTGGGGTTAAATTTTAGGCTTACCTATCGGAGCACTGTGTTCAGTGTTACAATATGTGAATTTGATGTGCAAAAGTAAAGTATTTTTCCCACATGAATTTTTTTATTCATGTGGGAAAAATACTTTACTTTACCAGGTAAAGTATATCTGGTAATGTACACTGCTCAAAAAAAATAAAGGGAACACTAAAATAACACATCCTAGACCTGAATAAATGAAATATTCTTATGAAATACTTTGTTCTTTACATAGTTGAATGTGCTCACAACAAAATCACACAAAAATTATCAATGGAAATCAAATTTATTAACCCATGGAGGTCTGGATTTGGAGTCACCCTCAAAATTAAAGTGGTTCTGCAGGTGGTGAGCACAGACCACTTCTCAGTTCCTATGCTTTCTGGCTGATGTTTTGGTACCTTTTGAATGCTGGCGGTGCTTTCACTCTAGTGGTAGCATGAGACGGAGTCTACAACCCACACAAGTGGCTCAGGTAGTGCAGCTCATCCAGGATGGCACATCAATGCGAGCTATGGCAAGAAGGTTTGCTGTGTCTGTCAGCGTAGTGTCCAGAGCATGGAGGCGCTACCAGGAGACAGGCCAGTACAGGAGCAGAGGAGTCGAGCAACATGGGACCCCTGGGTCATTCCCAAGTGTGTGTATCTATCTATCTATCTATCTATCTATCTATCTATCTTTTTTTTGCAGTGACAAATGCCCACCTCTACCCTTTGGGTCTCCTCTCCTCCATACCACATTCCTTGTGCTGCAGTGATCTTTTACAATTCCTTCTTAGGATGCCGGGATTCAGTATACCTGCGCAGACTTATCACATGCTGTTTTGAATCAATTCATGAATCAATGTTGATTCCAACTTTCTGGTATGCCTCCTGTACTGTTTGTTTTTAATTGCTATTTGTTTGAATAAAAGACTGCACCATGAAGCGCCCCCTCTTTTTGTTTATTTCTAGATGATTATATATATATATATTATATATATATATATATTTATATGTTTATAGTTGTGGTCTCCACCTCAATCTCCACCCTCTCATCCCCTCCCTAGCCACCCACCAATGTCTACCTTCATCCCTACCTCAGCTGAAGAAATCCACTCACTTCTTTTGTCAACCCCTCCGTCAACGTGCCCACTTGATTCCATGCCCCCTAATCTTCTCCGGTCTCTCTCTCTCCACCTGCTCTCATCTTGTCCACCTCTAACTTATCCCTCTCCTCTAGCTTCTTCCTCTCCCCCTTTAAACATGTTCTTGTCTCCCCCATCCTTAAAAAACCTAACCTTGACCCCACTTAACTCTCCAACTACCAACCCATCTCCCTGTTGCCCTTTGCCTCCAAGTTGCTTGAATGGCTTGCTTACAAGCGTCTAATTGGCTTCCTTGCTGACAACTCCATTCTGGACCCTCTCCAATCTGGCTTCCACCCCCTGCACTCCAATGAAACTGCCCTGACTAAGGTCACAAATGATCTCCTTTCAGCCAAGTCTAAGGGCAATTTCTCCCTTCGCATCCTCCTGGATCTTTCGGCAGCCTTTGACACTGTTGATCACCCTCTCCTGCTCCAAACCCTTCACTCCCTTGGCCTCTCTGGCACTGTCCACTCCTGGTTCTCCTCCTATCTCTCGGATCGCTCCTTTTCTGTCGTAGCCCCTAGCTCTTCCTCCCCTACTACTCCCCTTCCCGTTGGTGTGCCCCAGGGCTCAGTCCTTGGTCCCCTTCTGTTCTCTCTCTACACCTCCTCTCTGGGTGAGCTCATCAGCTCCTTTGGTTTTAACTACCACCTCTATGCTGACTACACTCAAATCTATCTCTCCTCCCCTCACTTCTCCCCTGAACTTCTGTCAAAAGTGTCAGATTGCCTCTCAGCCATCTCCTCATGGATGTCCGATCGTTTTCTCAAGCTTAACATGGACAAAACGGAAATTGTAGTCTTTCCTCCTTCACATATCCCCCCTACCCCTACTATCTCTATTACTATTGGTGACTCCACCATCTCCTCCACCCAAGCCCGCTGCCTGGGCGTCATCCTGGACTCCTCTCTCTTCTTCACCCCCCACATCCGTGCCCTCTCACTGCTTTCATCTCCGCAACATTGCTCGCATCAGACCCTTCTTAACAGCAGACGCCACCAAAACGCTCATTCACTCTCTCATTATCTCCCGTCTGGACTACTGCAACATGCTCCTCTCTGGCCTCCCTCTGGTCCGTCTTGCACCCCTACAATCTATACTAAATGCTGCAGCCAGACTCATCTTCCTCTCCCAGTGCACTGCCTCCACCTCCCTCTCTGTCAATCTATACACTGGCTTCCTGTCCCTTTCAGAATTCTCTTTAAGCTCCTCACCACAACTTATAAGACTCTCTCCTCCTCCAGTGCTCCCTACCTCTCCTCCTTTATCTCCATCCACACTCCCTCCCATCCGCTTTGCTCTGCTGGTGACCGTCGCCTCTCCAACCTGATAACTACCTCTCACTCATACATCAAAGACTTCTCCCGGGCCGCTCCTCTCCATTGGAACACCCTTCCACATCCTATCAGGCAATCCAGCACCCTGCAATCCTTTAAACGCTTCCTCAAAACCCACTTCTTCAGGATAGCCTACCCTTCCTCCACCTAAGCTTACCTGCCCTCCCCATCTTCATAACTGTGTCTCCTGCTTATTTGTCCTCTCTCACTTAGCTTGTTAGCTCTTATGACCAAGGTCCTCCTCCCTCCTTTCATCACCCCTCTACCTTGTCCTCATCACTTTCCACTTTTTTCTCTCTACCGTCTATCTTAGTCCTTACTCACCTGCTTCTACATACACATCCAACATCCTTATTTTCCTTACATATTGTTCTGGTTTTTTTTTTTGCACTGTATTTTAATTTTGCTTTGTACATGTATTGTATTCCTTATTCATGTTTTTATACCCTTTGTTCATTATTATATTGAATTGTATATGTAACTATTGTCTTTGCTATTGTCTCTGTACGGCACTGCGGATACTGTGTGGCGCCTTATAAACGGTAATAATAATAATAATAATATAAATCTATATATCTATAGGGATATACAAACCTTTTTTTCTTTTATTGCGTTGAGAATTATCAATCCGAATTCTGTGTCTGCTGATGCTATAATGTTTTTATAATTCTTTGTAAAGGTATAAATATTTGTCCATCCTGCAGCTTTACATATTTCCTGAATAGAGGCCGATTCCTTTTGAGCCCAAGATGTGGTGGAATGTTCTTTTAAATTTGTTGGTACCTCCAATTTTTTTGAGATTGTAGGCCTGTTGAATGCAAGATTTATTCCACCTTGCTATTGTTGACTTTGTCGCAGCACCACCCTTATTTTTCCCTTTTGGAATCACAAATAATTGTTTAACTCTTCTAATTTCCTTGGTTCTTTCCAAATAGATTGATAATACTCTGACTAGATCCAATGTATGGAATTTTTTCTCCTTTTCTGTTGACGGATTTTGGTAGAATACCGGAAGTACTTCTTGATTAACATGGAAGTTAGATACCACTTTAGGAAGAAAATTAGGATTAGTTCTAAATACTACTTTATCTGCATGAAAATTAATTTAGGGTTTTTCTGTCTAAAAGGCTTGGAGCTCTGACACTCTTCTTGCAGATGTAATTTCTACCAGAAATACTGTCTTCCAAGACAGGAATTTGAGTTGACTACTTTCCAAGGACTCAAAAGGAAATTCTGTAAGAGCCTCCTGATCCAAATTCAAGTCTCAAACTTGTAGCGGTCGCTTGATTTCTGGTTTTATTCTTGCAATCGTTTGAAAGAATTGAATATTTGTAGTTAGCTATATCTTGATCCAGGATTGCACTTAAGGCAAAAACATGGGGCTTGATCCAGACATACGCTCGGGTGCGTTTTTACGTCAGGCGTAAGAGTAAAAACAACCATTTGTACTTACTGCGCATGCGCGGGGCATGTTACGCTCTGAAATTCTGAGCGTATGGGCCTTGATCGTAACACCTTCATAAATACAGTCGAGGGGGCGTGTCTGCCATATGAAATCTGTAATTACGCACCGAAGGAAGGGGTGAGGCATTTAAATCATACAGTATGGGCGTGATAAGCGTCGTAACTACGCATTGAGCTTACAGACGCCCGTGGTTATGATCAGAAAAGTTAGGGTAGGTTTGCTGGTCTAAAGAAGGCAAAACTAAGTACGACCAAGGGGAGTGCATAGTAGGTACGCTGGCGTAAATACACTACGCACATGAGCGTTTGTCTGGATCAGGCCCATGGACTTTAAGGGTGCTAACTGCTAAACCATTTTCTAATCTTGAATGCAAAAATTCTAGAATCTGATTAACAGAGTTGGAGGATGCATCATACCTATTCTCTGAACACCAAATTTTTGACGTAACCGGTTTTCTTGCTTTAAGAAGTGTGGACACGGATGGTACACTTGCCTTGTTTCAGCGGGTCTTGAAGATTTAACTTCCAAGGACTGTCCACTGCCATGTTGCACAACTGAGAGAACCAAGGGTGTCGAGGCCAATATGGTAGAACTACTATGAAACGATCTTCCGGTGTCCAGATCTTGTTCAGAATTCTCTGAATCATTGGAGGAAATATGTATCAGTGATGGCAATTCCACTAGACAGATAGAGCATCGAATCTGCTGGACTCTGATTCGCAGAATCTGGAGAGAAAATTTCTCACCTTTCTGTTCTTGCTTGTTGCCATGATGTCTATGTTTGGCACTCTCCATTTTCTTATTATTTGATTGAATACTTCTTGATTCAATTCCCATTCACCTGGTAGAATCGGATATCTGCTCAGTGAGTCTGCAACGATATTTACAGAACCAGCAATATACACTGCTGTTAAATCTGACCCCTTTTCTTCTGCCCATGGTAACATCTTTGCATCTTGCATAAGTCATTGGCTCTTGGTACCTCCCTGGTGATTTATGTAGGAAACCACAGGCTTGTTGTCAGGACTACTACAACTTTGTATTTCAGGTGATCTTGATGCTGGAGACAGGCTTTCATGACTGCTCTCAGTTCTCTGACATTGGAACCTACCTTGCTGAACCGTTGATCTTGAGCAATGTAACCTGCACACATCGCTCCCCAACCCTGAGCACTGGCATCCCTGGTTTGAATTAGAGGGTTTTGAATCCCGAAGTACTTCCCTCTTGACAAATTGGACTTGTTTGTCTACCAAACTAGTTCCTTTCTTACCTCCGCTGGTAGTGATATTAATTGATCATTCTTGAAAGGATCTTTGTTCCATTGTTTCAGGAAATATAGAAGTTCCCTCATATGATACTTTGCTAATGGAACTGCTTCTATGGATACCGATATGAACCCCAGTGTCCTTATACAATCCTCCGATGTTGCCCAGGGTTGCCTTCTTAAATGCATTACCTGTAACCACAAATTTTTCTTCCTGCCCACTGGAAGAAAAACATTTTCTTGTCTTGCGTACAGAAGCAGTCCTAGAAATCTTACGGATTGCACTGGTTGAAGTTGGCTTTTCTCCCGGTTGATAATCCAGCCATGATCTTGCAACACTTGTAACAACCTGGCAGTATGATCTCTCAATTGGATTGAATTTGTTGCCACTAAGATGTCGTCCAGGTAAGGCCATACTTGGATCTCTTTTGTTCTTAGAATTGCGATTAAGGGATCCAGGACTTTGGTAAAGGTTCTCAGCAATGTTGAACACTTGGAATCTCAAGAACCTTTGATGTGGTTTCCAGATTGGAATATGCAAATAAGCATCTTTGAGATCTATCGATGTGAGATACAAGCCCTTGTATAATGCTGCTATGATGGTGTGCATTGACTCCATCTTGAACCTTCTTATGTTTAGAAAACGGTTTAGGCATCTTAAATCCCGAAAGGTTATGACGTCCCCTGAGTTTTTCCATACAACAAAAATTCTCGCATAACACCCCCTTCCCTGTTTTAAAAGAGGAACATATATAATTACCTTTCGTAGAAGTAGATTGCTGAGACGGTCTTTCAACGCTTCTACTTCTTCTGGATTTTGGGGTGATGGTGACCACTTGATGAACTCCATTGGATGTTTCGTTCTGAATTCTAAACGGTATCCATGGGTCATAATGTTTAGTACCCAACCATCTGAAATTAATATAGTCCTCTGGCCTTGAAATTCCTGCAACCTTCCACCCACTGCCAGTTGTGGGGTTGCATCTGAATTCTTGGCATCATCATCCAATTTAGAACCAAATAAATAATTACTTGAGAATGGTAGTGACAATAACCTTGTGCATCATCCGATCATGGCTTAAGCCATAGCGCTTTTCTAGTTGCTGTAGCTGTGGCTATGGACCATGCAGCTAGTTTTATTGAATCCATTGAAGCCTCACAAATTAATTAAATGCCTAATTGTGATCTTTAAGAGGTCACTACGCTTGACACTGTCTAGAAGGTTTTTCTCCAGATAACTTCCCCACACTCTAAGCACATGTAACATCTGTGGCTACAGTGGGCCTTACTGCAGCAACTAAAATGGAATGTTTCTTTAAGTTTACCCCCATCTTCCTCCCCATAGTCTCTGAAGGCGTTAGCATTCTCTAGGTGTAGTGTGGTTCTCTTGGAGATTTAAGATATGGCCACATCCACCTTTGGCGGTTCCTCCCATCTGCGGTAATCCTCTGCTGAAAAAGGATAAATACGCAACAGTTTATTAAGCGAAAGTATTTTTCTGTCTGGATATTTCCACTCTTCGGTAATTAAGACTTTTATCATTTGTGACACAGGAAATTTTCTGATCTCTTTCTTATGTTCCTTAAATATAAGGTCTTCTAATTGCAGGTTTTCTGTAGCCTCCTGGATATTCAAAATCTTTTCTATAAGTTTTAGTAAATTCTCCACCAATACAGGGTTAATATTGTCGCCTTCTTTGGTGCTATAGTTTCCACATTTGATACCGTCTGATATCTTCAGGACCACATGCCTCTTCTTCCGGTTCTGACCCCTCCGACATATATTTGAAACCGAAGTTCTGGGTCTTTTAAGAAACAATTTTAATAAATCACCTTTAGTGACAAAAGTGTCTGACAATGCAAACTTTACAAGCTGAATAAATTCCACCGTCTATGAGAATGGTTGTTGATTTTTTTCCGCATATGTTGCACAAACCAATCCGGTACTGCTCTAGCGCCCGCTAGTGACAAAAGTGTCTGACAATGCAAACTTTACAAGCTGAATAAATTCCACCGTCTATGAGAATGGTTGTTGATTTTTTTCCGCATATGTTGCACAAACCAATCCGGTACAATCCTCTGGTAATATTATATCACATAAGGGACACTTAGATATTTTTAAATTATTATGCTTATCCTTCGTGGAACCTGAAGGCTTATCCGTGCTGGTCTCAGACCTACGATAACATAAGGTACAATAAGAAGATATTTACCCTACCTAGCCTAACTTCCTAACGATAAACTAACTACCTACCCACCCTCAAAACCCTTCCCTGGCTTACCGTGACCTTCTAATCTGACCACGCTTATCTCCATGGACAGTGAGAGACATGATCCTGCATGTGTAAACTGCGCACTGTGTTTCACCTTCAGTGACCCTTGCATACTGCTCTAGCGCCCGCGGTGGTGTGCTGTAGTAAATGGAGCACAGCCACAGTTAAACTTCATGCTTTCAAAGGATACCACAAATGGAGCATGGAGAAATGCATGAATATTAGCTTTAATAGAAAACACATTGAGACCACATTGAGTAATTACACTTTGTTTCCAGTAGAAAGAAATTAGTTTCCAAAACGACACTTTAACACTTTTACAGAGTTCTATTAAGACCGCTGTTAATAGTCATAAATGCCACACTGATACATTGCTAAATTAAATAGAATGATAAGGTGGAGCACAGACCTATTAAAAAAAATAATAATAATAATCTCTCTGGCTGGAGCCTACATCACTAATTATCACTGCCTTCAGATTGAAGGCTTATTACGGGCTGCAGATCTCTCCAGCAACATATAAGACAGGTCAGTGTCTAAAAAAACCAAACACCTGTTAGTTCCATATATTCCACACCAGCTCCAGATTTTGCTATCTGCTCTAGTGGGTGAGAGCGTGGGTTGCAGGTTGTTTTTGAAACATATATACTATGCATAATAATGGTAATCGATAATCCTCAAGCTGCTGTTTGAGAGAGACTTAATTTGGGCTGACATTAGCATCGTATTGTCAGATCTATTAGTACTTTGCAAGCAGTAGAAATTATTGATATTTGTTAAAATATTACAACAATGTTTGGAACATACCATGCACAAATAACTAGATGCTAATAGATCCCTTGGAATTCCAATTACATATAGGTAATACTGGCCAGTAAGATTTAACGTTAATTGATTATTATACAAATCCAAATAAGGTTTCTTCAAATAATGTAATAGTCTTTGTGAAGTTTAAAAAAATTATTTAGTATTTTTTTAAACCAATGTGCATGTTTTAGTAACCCTTTCAGCACCGCATAAGAGGACAATTTTTTAAATATTAAATTTCAAGATAATGAACAAGTGCATGAGTAAGTTACACATAAATAAAAAGAAAAAAATGCCCCAGGTATGGTAGGTTAGCTATTGGTTAATCAGTGTATTGGGGCTATTCTTCCTTTTGTTGTTATGCCTGGGATTGTGCCAACTGTCCTTTGTTGGCTTTTGTTTTCCCAATGAGCGACAGAAGTTTTTTACAATATTGCAAACAGGTCAATGTGGCCAGTGTGGAATAGTTTTATAGTTATCATAATATCATATGGAGCCACGCTTTAATAATTCAATCTTAATTCTGCAAATATGTCCACAGCAAAACAGGATAGGCCAGCAATACTTAAAATTAGTGGGCTGTATTCACAAATCCGTTAGTTAAAGGTACGCAATTATACGCATGTACGTTGCAAGGCAGCACTCCCCTCACACGGACGGGTTTTCGGTGACTTCTGCCTCCATAGGGCACCCTTATCTCTCCATGTGCATTTACGTGCGTATAATACTTGCTCTCAAATGGTCATTTAAATGCCTCCACCCACTTTCACGTAACTTTGTCCAAACGGATTTCAATTATGGCCCTCCTCACGTATGTCCCCAAGTGCGAGTCACTCGTTTGTGCCTAATGGACTTTTGTGCGTAAAGTTACTACGCATGCGCAGTTAATCCGATACTAAAAATCCGCACGGAGCTCCACGCAAAAACCGTATCTTTGAATACGGTCAAGCATGTGTGTAAAAAAAAAAAAAAAAGGGTCTATTACAGCATATATAAAGTAAAGCCAGGTACACACACACTATACATTAATCGGACATATTAAATGATAATGGCCGACAAAAGTGTCCAGAAAACCTGTAGAGTCAGCCAGACTGATGATATGCTGATTCTGGTGCAACACAATAAGAAAGTCTACACAGAGAACATGCAGTGTTTATACAATTGTCTCAGTTATCACACCATTCTGTCGGTCAGTGGGGATATTGTCCTAGAGTGAGTGCCTAGCTTTAGACAACTGATGCACATATAAAAACAATTGATAGGCGTATTGTTTGAAGGTTAAACCCCAAAATAGATATTTAAGTATTGTGGAACAGAATTGAAAGATCTGATTTTGCTGCATTTGTAGATATCCACTATTAGATTGCATTCGCTAACCATTGCATGGATAGATGGACCTCTGACACTTACCTTTATCTTACTTTACTTAAAAAATTTCCTTCTTGTGCAAACATAACATGGCAGCAAACAGGAAGACTGGAATGGTATGATGGAGAATAACAGCTTATACTGACCACTGTAATACTCTCGCACACTTGCTAGCACAACCTGGTTGCCCTGACCAAAGCAAGTCATTTGAGGAAAGCTTGGATTAAGCAGACTGCTTTCTAATTATGCTGCTAGGATACGTGCACATTTGCACATCATAAAATCGGATGATTAACCACCTGGAAATGATTATCAAAATATGAATCTGGTGCTTTGTGGTTAAGCCAGACACAGAAAACGGAAATTTGTGGTAGCGCTGTTTTCTTACTGTCAATCTACAATCTTTGCTTAAATACCGGAGCTGTATACATATCTCTAGACAGTGGATTGTAAGCTGCATATAAAGTCATATATAGCGCTGAACCTATACTTTTTTATTTTTTCCTTTGTTCTCAAAAAGGGATAATGTGTTTTATTAACATTTCTAAAACTACAAACATATTTGATGCTTTTATCTTCCCTTTATAATCTTTTTCTATTTACAGAGGGTAAATAAAACAGTTTCAAGAAGGGGTTGGGGGAGAAGGGTTTGGCCTGAAAAAGTTTAGTAATATCTGCATTTAAGAATTATTCAACCAACTGCACAAATATTTACTCACCAATTATCCCAACAACAAGCTCATCTGTGGTATCATCACGTCCCACCAAGAGAGAGTAATCAATAATGAGGTGGCTGGACAGGAAGTGGGAGTCGCTGTGTATTGAGGCTCGAAGGACAGATTTGCAGTGTGACCGGATGTATAAGGGGTTGTCACGCACCATCTTCAGCAAATTTTCATCCAGCAGGACAACATCACAACTTTCTTTTCCTGTGTCTGTTTTCA
Organism: Limnodynastes dumerilii; assembly: GCA_011038615.1. Classification (NCBI taxonomy): domain Eukaryota; kingdom Metazoa; phylum Chordata; class Amphibia; order Anura; family Limnodynastidae; genus Limnodynastes; species Limnodynastes dumerilii. The sequence goes on along the minus strand of WWET01004370.1, from coordinate 69,137 downwards.
CGTTTCGGTTTCTCAAAGACCCTTTAAGGTCAAAAACCTAATCCAGCCAAACAAAAAAAGGCCATTTTCAAACAGAACACTTTGATCCGCATGTCAGCAGAGTGCATAAAATCAGACATACATTACCTGTGCCATCTTTCTGCCATAAAAGAGATTTTCCATGACTAGTAGATCCAACTTCTTCTCTGTGTTGTTCTGAGAATTTTTGTAACCAATTCTGTACACGCCAAGAATCTTAGCCAGGGCTGTTGGTCTCTGAAGGCACAACAAACAAAAACAGATCAATATCGGTCCCAGTTATAAATAAAACAAATATACACCAATGTAAGGAGCTGGCAGTTAAACTAAATAATTTGTTTCAAAACGGTGTGTGTGGAAGTTAATGATTCACATTTAATGAGCTACAGACCAGGAATGAAATGGCAATTACTCCATTGTGAAAGCTAAAAATACATAATATTTTATGAATTATTAGATGAATTCTCTTTCTTCTCAACATACGGGGCAAATGCCAATTAGGGGTGTGCAGATTATAGTTTTAAATTATTATTTTTTTTTTTACAGCTTTCAAGTTATATAAAATGAATCATTATTCCTAGAATACTTTTTACAGAACAAGTTTCAATCAAAGAGCAATAAATTTATTTTCTCCATCGTCTCAGTTTTAAAGAAAGAGGATAGCAAAGGATGTAAGTTCATGTGGCTAGAGCTCAGAACGATAATGACCATAATATCTAAGAAAACTGATGTATATTGCCTACCAAATTCTTTAAAGCAGCCGCAGCTGATATATAGCAGTAACCATTACAACCATGAAGTACCCACAAATTATCTTCTATAAAACATGTGAGTTATTCATTATTTGTACATATCTTTAAAACTAAATAAAAAATTGTGGAACCCATTTTGTTTACCACAAATTGCTTTTGTTTATATTTACAATAGGAAACTACAAAATGTCATGGCAGTAAAAACGCTATTTAGGATAGAAACACAAGGAAACTTTGTTTGCCCAGGTAATTAACTCGCCTTTTACATAACATACCTTGTAACAGGAACCGAGGTTTAAAAGCCTGCAACACACTAAGTCATATGTCACCAGCCTACACTCATTCCAGGGGGCACATTCCATTGATTGTGATGTACTTCCAGAACGGTACATTGCACGAATCTCCCCCTTAGGAGGTGTGAGATAAATTCCGCAATCATCATGCTGAAAATAATATGCCACTAGGAGAGCACCTTACAACGCCTCAATACGTAAGTTATATTTTTAGATGTTTGTGGTCTTATATCTAGCTAAGAACGGATTAATGTTTGTGTGGGCCTGTGTAACAAATTATGGGGGACCCTGTGCACAGGGGCATTTTAAGAAGTGAGGGGGCACTTGTGCATGATTTGTACGTGGGCCCCCCTCCACCCCTTAGCTGAGACAGGACTGTCCCGATTCGCTGACCTCAAAAGGGACGGGGCCTAACTGCACTGTAAGCCCGCCTCTTTTAAAGCCCAAATCTTAGAGGGAAGAAATAGATGCCGAATGGTCTCCCTTCTCCTGCCAACCCTGGGTGCAGGATGAAAGCCACAGGGCCCCCTGTTCTGAGGGGCCCGTGTGCACTGCACACCCTGCACCCATTATAGATACGCCTATACCTGTGCACATTACATTTAAAAATGGTAATAACTTCATAAACTTTACACATTATATGTAATGAAAGAATAAGATACATATACTGCACATAATACCATACCAGCAGAATTGTACATAGTTTTTACATTCAAAAGCATCTGAGACAACTAGGTCTCAATTTTTGAAGCATTTGAATACTTCTTTTTTAATATATACATTATACTGTGATGTCCTTAAAAACATTTGTATTATTATAAAATAACAAAAAAAAATTTCTAACCTGCTCTCTCTACCAGTGTCTCAAACACCCACTCCCTTTCCATCTGTGTTTCTCTAACTTACACACTCTCTAATCGAATTTATACAGACAGTCCACTTACGTACACTGCATGCATAAGGCGGCTGTCAGTTCGTACTACGCATATGTAGCACAGGGACTTACGCCTCGAAATACAGGCGACGATGAGTAAGTGGGGCTGGCAGATGCGTAAGTGGTTGGGGTAAGAATGTAAATCGTACAGTAAGGACTTGGTTAAGGCCCTACGTACAATTCTGCAGTCCATATGTGGCCTTTTCTGCACGCGGACACTTAAGGTAAAGTTCTGCATGTGCACGGGCTGTATGTGCAAGGGGAGTGCACTTGCACTATAGGATCGGTAATTACATACGCTAGCCTCCTAGAGTCTCTGTAATGTCCACTCTTCACCAAACCTTACTGTCTACCCCGCTCCCCCAATTTGACAGCACCAGCTCTGCAGTAAGATGGTCTCTTCATCTGCCGCCTGCAACAGCTGAGGATTGAATACAGCAGATGAAAAGACACAGTGTTTGACCCTTCACTGCTTAACATTGTTATAGATAATATAAATTTTATTTTTTTAAATTAAAATTAAATTATATATGCCCACTACCATGGACATATAGAGGATGGTGGGTTCCCCATTTGTAGGTCTCCATTGCATCTAGCACATACCTTCATTTGCACAGCATTGGTAATGTAGGTGAAATAGTGTGGAGCAAAGTCAAGAAAAGACTGCACTTCTAATCGAGGCATCTGTTTCAAAATGAATCTGTCATCTGTTGGAAAAATGGAAATAACACAGTGCTTATGCTAATAGAAGAGACAAAATTTGTAACTGGTCACACCAAGGAAGTATAAGTCTATTATGTCAACTGATACTCCCACTTACACCTAGGGACTGATCCAGAGTTGGGAATAACAAAAAAAAAAAAAAGTGTACTTTGACAAAAGCATGAACTGCAAGGAGAAGCAAAATTTAAATGTGAAGACAGATTTATATTATCTCATGTGAAAATATCACTGTAATACCCCGTTCAGATTACCATGAAAAAGCCGGGGTTTTCATGAAATTGCCGGCTTTCATGAAAACCCCGGCTTTTTCTGGCAATGTGAACGGTGAAGCCGGGTCTCTTTAGCCGGGTCTCAGACCCGGCTAAAAAGAAGGGTTTTTGCCGGCTTTTTTAAAAGCCGGCTTCACCCGTTCACACTGCGGTGAAAAGCCGGCTATTTAAATAGCAGCCGGCTTGTAAAAAAAAAAAAAA
>WWET01004370.1:41206-64109 GCA_011038615.1 Limnodynastes dumerilii | reverse complement strand
TCAAAGGGATTTTAATTGTACAGTATGGGTGTGCTTAGCAGCGTAGCTATGTGTGTGAAGTTCGTCTGCTAGTGGTTATGCAGCGTAAAGTTAAGGTAGGGTATGGAAAGCGTAAGGCTCCTAAAATACGTACATGAGAGGGGTGTTCCGAGGGGAGTGCATAGAAGGTACACTAGTGTAAGACCGCAGTGTAGTCAAAGCGTAGCTCTGGATCTGGCCCTATTTGTTTATAATGTTTAGCACAAAAGATAATTAACTGTAGTCTAGAATAAGTATTACAAATGTCAATATGATAAACTGGTGTCTCCCTTCTTTATTTAACAAATCTTTATTAACAACATATAAATACAATCAATGTTAAAGTAAATAGCATGCTCAGAAAATACAATAAACTCAATCAAAATGAAGTCGGTCTCAGAGCAGGGTTGATAATTTAATGTATACTAAACAAATAGTAAGAAAACATATTGATGCCAGATTTCTTTTTTGTTAATGGAGAGAGGGGGAAGCAGCAGATAAGGGGGAAGGGAGAAAAGGAAGGAGTAGATCTTTTCTCCTAGACAATGTTACAGATTTAAATGATTGAAAGCCTTAGTTTCACTTTAGATCATCTAGATAGGTTTCAAAATTAAAAAGTTCATGTTCATATTTCCTGTGCTGAAGAGAAGATAAATAAATGAGTTTTCCAATCCTAATGGGCATGTCATTGACTGAAGTGAGATAGCTTTTAAAGAAACACACATTTGTGTAAGATACCTAATATCTGTTACGACTCTGGAGTGTGTTGCGACCCCAGAAACAGACGGACAGGTAAACAAAATGATTGATTTATTGAACAGATGCACAGGTAAGCTGACCGGTGAAACAAAGGGAATAGAGTGGAAGCTGGTAAACGAGGAATAACAAGTAATACAAGGAAAGTAGCAAAATTACAGGGGCCACAGAAAGTATCTGGTATGCAAGAGAAATAAAGTCCACAAAAAGTAGCAGTTAAATGGCAAAATCACAGGAAGTCCACAGTTAAAATACACAAGGTCCAGGATGTTGTCCAGATATCAGTAAATGCCCAAATAACATGCAGAGATCATTAATAATCCTTCCTAAATTGCTAGAGTGGAGTAACCAGGGAGGCCTCTGGTGGTGGAAGTAGGTCACTACAGGGCTGTGCATGGCATTATCTCAATGGAGACAGTTTCAGTAGCATCAGAGCTGGCCCTAGCCAATGCAAAGTGTTAGGCAAAACTTAAGCTCTTAAGCTGGTGCCCCCACCAATTTCAGTATTAACTGCCCCAACATTAATAATAAGAATTATTCTTATTCACAATATTTTTTTTTTTTTATTAAAGTGGTTTTTATTGAAGTGTGTCAGCAATACAACAGTTATAAGTACATCCATATTCAATTCAACAATATACGAGTACAGCATAGTAGTTCGGGTAACTCCAAAAGTCAGAATAATCAGTACATGTTATCAGACATGCAAACAGTAGCCTTTAATAACTTTAAACAGTACCAATGGTGATGTACAGAAGAGTAAAGAACATTTGTTAGAACACTTACAAAAGAGTATCATCAGGTTCAAAGCCCGCATAGCAGTCAGATTCCAACCAAACACCCCAAATCTTATCATATTTTTGAGGACATCCCCTATTTAAATAAGTAAATTTCTCATGACCCAAAGAAGTATTTACCAACCTGAGCTAATCTACAAGCAAGGGAGAGGAAGGAGACCGACCCTATATTTTTAATGAATTAATTACTTCTACAACTTGAGAGTGCCCTTTAGAGGATAACTTTGGCCACTTTTCTTTTAATAGTGTACTTTCTGTAGTAATGCTTATACATCTTTGGAGCACCTCTTATAATTTTTTGGGGGATTAGAGTCCCTATTGCCAGGTCAAATTATTTTCTTTTTTTAATATATTTTTTTATGTTTTAAGCAAAAATAGACATAAAAAAAATCATTACTTTGGCTTGTTTAGGTGAAGATTTGCATCTTTTTGTTCTATTACATTTAACTGGAATAAGTACTAAAAGAAAATATAAGAGAGAAAAAAAGGTGCATCTCAGACTAGGCACTTAAAAACCATATATACCGTATATTACAATAAGTGTTCTATAGTCTTTAAAAAAAATGTAGCAAAATAATCATTAGAAATGTAGAATGCATCTGTATTCTGTTTGCCTATTTTACAGAAATCAGGTGTGTTTCATTGGATGGAATTGGAAGATAAGACCAACAAAGCCCATCAGTGAAGGAACTCTGGTAGTTTAATAACAGGATAAAATTACAGTGACACTAAAGGTTCCAGCATAAATCAGAAACCATGATTGCATGGGTACGATTGCCATTCATAAATGTGTAGGAAAATGTAATGCAATGTTTAATTTCTGAGGGATGTAGGTTAAACATTAAATATTGTGGAACATCTCACCTTCAGTTGCATAGAATGCTGCACCAGACTTTCCTCCTCGAGCCTGCCAGGGTACACAGTGAGCAAGCGAACGGATGAAATCTTCCTCACTGCTGCCTAAAATCACTTTGCGCATCCTGTGAAACTCCCCAGCATAATAAATACGACAATAAAATTTTGCATTGGCATCCGAGAACTCTGCACATTGAAAAAGAGAATGAAAAATTTAATACTTTATATAACATAGTAGTTTGACAGGCTATATATATTCATCTGAATTGTGAGTGGACTAAGTTACCTCTGCAAGCCAAGCCATTTTATTCTTTAATTCTAAATGCATTAGATATTCCTAGTGGATCTTGGGAGTTCCATGTAGGAAGGTTCCACCTATTATGCCACAAACTGGTATTAAAGTGACCCATATGTCTCATGAAGCTTACAAAAACAAAATAAAATATTTTGCTTTTATAATTGTGCATTTTGAACCTTTTATTTTAAGATCATAATAAAAAAGGTCTCAATGTTGGGCATGCTGTTATTCCATAAACCTCATGCAACCTACCAAAATATTTAATACTGCAAATAAAAATAACCCTGCAGACTTCCAAAGAAAAAAAAGTTTTATTTAGAACTCCTTTAACTTCAAACAAAATACATTTAGATAACTACAATAACATGGACAAAGATTTTCATAATAGCACTAGTATACATGAAAATAGTTATCTGATGGGTCCATCCAATACAAAGAATTTTATTAGTATGGACCAGATTCTAAGATCCATTTTTGCGAGTGGTCTGATCGCAGACGGTTTTGAGTCCTGTGCACACATCCATGCTACTGATGAAATTGAAACATATTCAGACATAAGAAGAAAGACACATCCATCAGCTTCCTACAGAGGGGCTAGTTGTGGTTGCAATGCATTGAATAGTGTGCCCGCTGTCTGTGTATTGAAGCAGACTTACGTACCACCACAATTTTACTCCGCAGGAGTCAGAAAAATTAAGGTAGATAACGAAAGACTGTCGTGGAGTGGTTAGCAGTGTGGTCACACAGTTGTGTGCGTATCGCAGCACTGCAATCCCTACACATCCATTGCTCAGGGATTCAATCTCGTTAGAGAGTGATAGAACAAAAACCGTACATCTCCACAAGAAAACAAATGTGCCCTGTACTTTTCTTATGTCAAACAGAAGCTGTTTAACAGTAAACCTCTTTACATTTTATCTACAAATAACACTATGCAGCTTATTTAGAGCAAATTCATCTGGCTTGAATAGTTACAGTTAAAACACAGGGACCAGGAATGTGGAGTATTCGCCACATGTTAGAAGACTGGTCTGGTCACCCTATAGCAAAGTAAATCTGGAGAATGGTGCCCCTTGTGAAAATGTGAGGCAATCTAAGCCTGGTCAGCATGACACAGACCTATCCAGAAAACAAGAGGTGGCCATAACATGGACAGCAAGCAGTCCATATGCTCAGTAGGACAGGGATATTTCACACTATCCACAGGTAGTAATGACAATGTTAATTAAATAGAGATGATATACTGCTGTATGGCAGACATAAACTGTTTTTATACTTCTGAAAAGATGCAATACATGTAGATCAATATTAAGTGACAAGTCATACAACACCAGTATTTTAGTTCTGATAATAAATAAGCATTTTTTGGGAATTGAAAATTTTTTAAGAAAATCTAAATTAATTGAAATAAAAGCTTTAATTTTAACTAGACTATTCAGAACCTGTCAAATTGGTGATTATTGAAATATTATAACTCCTACTGGTTAAAAACTGTATAAAGAAACAGTTGCTTACTGAAGCCTTGTATACATCATTCTGGTAGAAATTATAATTGCTTACAAGCTGCCATCTCTGCAGAATTTATTTGTGTATTATAAATAATTGAAAATATGTCTTAACTAGATAAACTCAAACTGAAGATATGTCTGTTACATTCTATACACCGAGCAGCACATCTCAGAAAGTGACAGAAAAAGCCAAGAAAAAAAAAAAAAAAAAAAAAATTGGTGAAATGTACTTGTACTTAGGGTAAAGTCATGCACATCATTAGCTTGACAGAATAATACTGCAAAATATAACATAAAAAATTCTCATTGGTATGACCCCATTAAATGCATAATTGACAAAAAAAAATGGATTGCACACAAAATAAAAATGCACACAAAGTCAATTCAATAAAGAGAAAAAATAAGCATCTTCATTTTTGGTGATTAAAGTAATCAAATCTACATGAATATATACATTTTAGGACATGCTTTGTACTTGATAAATGTTAATATTCTCAAATGTAAAATGCTAATTTGATCAGGCGTTGTACCTTTCTCTTGGATTACTGTACTTACTGTACTTATTACTATTGTACTATGTTTACAGAGCCCCAACATATTGCAGCACGACATACCATACAAGGCAGTTTACTTGGCAGCATTGTATTGAAATTCTGGGCGGAGTCCTGTTAAAAGTGAAGCCACTATGCTGGCCTATAACAACATTATAAACACAAATGAATATGGGCTCTAATGAATAGGGGAGCTAGCGTTAAGAGTAACTGCACAAAAATGATTCCCTTTCTTTTTGAAGTTAAGTTACATATTTATTGAACTGGGAGATGCCGGCTGTATACAGACAGGTAAAGAAAGACTTTTGCTCTGATTATTTGAGAGGCCATGTAGCATAGTTCTCCAAAATTACTGGTTCTTAGGTCTGGCACCATTATAGGGTCCAAAGTCTTACATTTTAATTAGCTTTTTGCCCACGTGATATTTAAATCACTCCACGTGGAAACAATGAGATGGAGAGGAAGAGCTACAGAAAGGAAAGACAGACAGAAAAACAACAGAGGAGGGTACAAATTCCATACATGCCCCCCTGATATTGCAGATCTTTTACCTAACTTGAGACCACATGTAGAGGAGTAAACGGCTGAAATATTTACACTTACACTTAATATTTCTATAAATTATTTTTCACGAGATGTATATTTGCTGTGCTTAAACTGCAGACAGGTACAATAATAAGGATCTAGTAAAATCAAAATAAAGGTATAGCATCTGACATTTTAGCAAGTACTCCAGTGTAACACTTACGTAGCTCAACATGAGGATTCCCAGACTGTTTCTTCTGCTTGTCTCCTCCGTCAATATCATCTAAAAGAATACAAAAGTATTCTTTAAATACAACAATTACCACACTAGAAGAACTGAACAAGGCAATGTAATTATAATTTATATAGAAGACGTATAAAAAGGCTGCAGTGCAACACAAAGGGGACTAAAACATGCAGCAAAACAACATAAATAACAAACATGATAAATGTATACATTCCTTCTTTGATTCCATGAAGACAAATGAACTACCACCCTTCACCTTTACACAGTGTGAAAGGACATTAGGGGTGGGAATTATACCCAATATTTACTTAGACAAGAATTAAAAATGATTTACTTTTATGTGTATAATGCCACATGAACTTATCAATAAAAATTATTTTTGCGTATTTATAGGGGTCACACGTTAGTGACTGTGCTCTAATACTTAAAAAAGTTTTACCTACTTCTATAGCTTGTTGGAAATGTTTCTTCTAATTCCTGTATTAACTTAACCTCTCTATATTTGTATTTATATAATTTATGATTCTGTTAATTGTCTTTTCAAGCCAATACTTTTCGATATTGTTAGTGAAAAGGTTTTTTGCAATTAGGAGATTCCTTAATAATACTCATAATATAACTAGTTCTGTGAAATTAATCTTTTAAGTTTGGGGTGGGGGCGGGGGTTGTTTTTCACCCTCAAGTTACCTTCTAAATCTTAAATGATGCATAAGAAATGAATATAAAATTTTTTAGACCTTGGAGACACACAACAGCAAGATATGGAGGCAAAAAAGGGAAAAAGGACGATGGTGCTATAATAAAAACTAACAAAAAAAACAAAACACTTAATGACTCAACCGAAGCTCAAGGCAGTGGTGAAACATATGCGTTAATGTCATTCAAGTCTCTTTGCATGAAATTATCCTTTTACCTTACCTCGACCATCTACAAAATCTTCCTTGATGGTTATATACCTCCCCCTTCCGCTATAGGAATGCATGGAATAGAAAGCTACCAAATGGGCAAAAATCTCTCTCACGATCATGCTTGCTCTACATATCTATTGTGAAGGAGCAATTTAAGATCCTGACTCGCTAGTAGCTGGCATACATTCAACCATTCATTGTTTGATCCCCTCTTATTTACCACATTGCTGGAGATGCTAGACTGCTCCTTTATCCACATATGGTGAAAGTGACCAGTCTTATCAGAGTTATGATGGAGCATGACAGAGGTTCAGGCAATACTAGCCGAGGAGGTACCCCAGGGTCCAAAATTCTCTATTGTCCATTTCTAAACTTTCCCCAAAAAACTACAAATAGAAAAATCTGTTAAAGCATTTGGAAAACATGGCAAAAGATGTAGCAGATATAGTAGCTTCCCTACTCTCATTATGGCATCAGCTGAGTGATCCCTAAAACATGCCACAACGTAGTACTGACGGCTTGCATACATACATCAGAATGTTGGCTCCTGACCGTTGTTACAGTATTCCTTCATTTAAAACAATTGACCAATTGCAAGTTAACTGACTGCACATGTTATGGTGTGCTGTGAGCAATATGATGAGAGAATCTTCTCTTACCCATATATATGGTTCCTAAATGGTTTGAGTATGAAATCTATGTTATCCATATTTCATGATCTCTCCGATACCAGTTCTGAACTTAATCAAGAATTTGAAAGAAAGCTATTTGGAAATTACTACCTCCTGTACAGTTCCAGGTATTGGTAGTCTAAATCAAAATAAAGTAAGAGCGGTAATTCCTAAGTGAGGACATCAGGGACACGCTGTAACATTACTACCGAATTCAGTAGTCCACATTAATCTCCTCACCCGCCTTGCCTACAGTAAACTGATCTACTATTACAGAGTCCAAAGTAGGCAATATAATCTGAGATATACCTGTAGCTTAATCAATTAATCAATTATCTGCAAAAAATAGCTTAACATTGTACGGTCAATGAAACTCTATTGGGATTTTAGGGCGTTGAATTGACCAGCTATTTTAGAAAGAAAGCAATCTCACTAATAATTGACATATATTATTTAATGACAGGTTTTTATATAGCACCATCAAATTATGTAGAGCTTTACAATTTAGAAATCATTATAAGACTGGGTGGTAACAGACAGACTGGGTGGGTAAGAGGGCCCTGATACAAGCTTACACTCTATAGGATATTTGGTATTGACACATAAGGCCCAACCCCTTATGTGCCTAACCTGAGATTTTTTTTCATGGCCACGGCCCTAACACACATGTAAACGGAAAGGCAGACAACCGTCTGATAACTCAACCGAAAAGCTCTAACCGTGGAGGGAAACCCAGTGTCCACCAGATGGAATCAGAGAATAGGATACCAGTAAGTACCTAAATCCTGTATTCTCTTTCAGCCATCTGGTGGCCACTGGACATTGGGGATACCCCAAAACCATAATTAAGGGATGTAGCTCTAAGGCAAAGCAGAACGGAGAACTGTTCTACTAAAATCGACATCTGTAGATGTCATTAATTGAAATCTACAAAATTTAATAGAGGTGTGGACCGAGGATCATAAAGGACAAACAGGGAATCGGTCCTGTGAAACCCTGCAGTTTTTCTGATGTAAGCCCTAAGGATTATTACCACATCCAAATTTTCAGTAAGATTCAGACCTTACGTGGAACTGGAAACAGGGATGACAATCTTCTGATTGAGATCGGAATCTTGAAACCCCTTAGGCCGAAACTAAGGGATAGTCCACAGGACCACCCTATCTTAGTAGAAAACTAAGAAGGGGGACTTAAAGGAATGGGCTCCAAACTCTGAAACTCGCCTGGCTGATGCAATAGCGAGCAGAAAGGATGTTTTTCATTGTAAGATACTTTAGGTCCACTGAAGATAAAGGTTCTTTCTGAGCACAGAAATAACCAAATTTAAGTCCCACAGGGGAACTGGAGCCACATAGGGAGGTCGAATCCTCAGCACTCCCTGAAGAAATGTCTGAACATATGGATGGATTCCAGCTTCCTCTGGAAGCAGATATACAAGGCTGAGATCTGAAATTTATGGGAGCCCAGTCTCGAGCCTGAATCCAGACCTGTATGAAGAAACTGGAGAAGGCGTGAAAGAATAAATCTAGAATTAGTCTTACACCACTAAATGTATTTCCTCCAGATCCTATGATAGCGGTACGCAGACACTGGCTTACGACCCTTCATCATGGTCTAAATGACCTGAGAAGACAAACCTTTAACCGCTAGGATGCTAGATTCAACAGCCACGCTGTTAAAGCCAGACTAGGAATGTCCTGGTAAAATGCAGGGGTCCTGCTCTAGAAGGTCCTCCGAGAGAGGAAGGCGCCATCCTTGATCTTCTGCCATTTGCTGATTGTCCAAGAACCATGCCCTCCTGGGCCAAAATGGCGCTATTAGAATGACTGTGCGCCCTTTTGCCTTTACTCGTTTGAGCATTTGAAGAATTAGAGCGAGCGGAGGAAACATAGGGCCTGATTCAAAGGCTGAAAATAAGAACTTAAAGTTACACCTGGGCTAAACCATGTTGATTTCAGGGGAGTCAAATTTCATTTGTTGCAACAGTATTATAGTTAAAAGGTGATGTTTCCCAGCTCAAGTCTAATTAGCAGTTCAAAAGTGAAGCTGATCAGGTATCTGTGTGCAATAAGTAAAAGCAAAGCATTCTCCCTGCATGCATAGAATAAAATTAACTTGACTCCCCCTGAAATCAACATGGTTTTGCCCAGGTGTAACTTTAAGTTCTTATTTTCAATCTCTGAATCAGGGCCCAAATCCAGCTGCTTGAAACTCACTTTAAGGGTGTCTCAATTTGGATAAAGAATTTCCATTTGAACCTTGAGTGTCCACCGCTACCGAATCCCTCATTCTGGCTATGAACCTTGGCACTTCCTTGTTGTGCCAGAACGCCATGAGATCCAGATCCGGAAGACCTCATTTCTGGAAAATCTGGGAAAACACTCTGGTTCAGGGCCCATTCTCACTGATGAAAAGTTTCTCGACTCAAAAAGTCGGCCTCCACATTTTCTATCCCTGGGATGAACACTGCTTAGATTGACATTAGGCGAGTCTCTGCCCAGAACAAAATGTAAGTTACCTCATAGAACACTTTTGGTGCCACCCCGGAGATTGATATACGCTACCGCAGTGGCATTGTCGAACTGCACCCTCACTGGGAGACCTGGATCCAAGGTAAAAGATCTTGAAGAGCATAGAAGATAGCTCTCAGTTCTAGGATGTTTATGGGCAGAAGAGATTCGCTTCTGGTTCATCTTACTTGGAGACGTTGATCCTGAATGACAGCTGCCCAACCCTCCAAGCTGGTAACTGAGGTCATGATTGTCCATTCTACTGGAGCAAATGATTTGCCTACTACCAGATTTTGCAACAGGAGCAAGTTCGATTTGGGAAGGAATGAGAATCCACCCGTGTTCCTCTAAGACCTGGCGAGAGACTTCCAGATGTTGACTGCTCTCTCACCATGCAGCCTTTAAAAGGAGATCGTCCAAGTAAGGAATAATTGTGATTCCTCGAGAACACAAAAGGGCCACCATGACAGCCATGATATTTGTGAAGACTCTGGAAGTGGTAGCTAAGCTGAATGGTAAGGCTCAGAATTGGAAATGTCTCCCCAAGATCGCAAACCTTAGAAGAGAGTCATGACCTTCCCAGATCAGGAGGCTAGAAATTCTTAATTTTCCATACCTGTAATGACCGAACAAAGAGATTCCATCTGGAATCTTGGGATCTGAATGCAGGAGTTAAGATCCCTGAGGTTTAGGATCGGCCATACAGAACTGTCCGGTTTGTAAAGAAGAAATAAATCTGAGGGGAAGGGACTATCAAAATTAATTTGCACGCAAGAAGTGAGTCCAGAAGAATTAGAACCAGAGTTTTGATTGCCGGATCCAGAGGGAAAGGAGAAACTAAAAACCTGTGTGGAGCGGTTTCCCTGAGATCTATAATGCAGCCTCTGAAAACGATCTGCTGAATCAACCTGTACTCTGTGGAAGCCAGTTACTTGGTCTAAANCGCACATCCTGAGATCTGTTTAGAAAAAAAAAAAAAAAAAAAAAAAAAAAAAAAAAGAAGTCTGGCTCTTTTCCAGGATTGCTTGCCTCTTCTGGCAGTGCCCCTGGTGGGAGAGAAGCTAGGTGATCTTTCTCGAAAAGACTGACCCCTAGCAGAGAAGGCACCTCTACCTGCTGAGCGAAAGGAAAAAAACCGAGATCTTCTGGTTCCTCCCTGAGAAGATGGTAAAAAGTGACTTTTAACCCCTGTAGCCTGAGTTATAATAAAATCTAAACAAACAAACAATAGTGAGCCCTCAAAAGGAAGCGCCTTCAGAGATATTCTTAAATCTGTATCTGCCTTCCAAGAATGTAGCCATAGACTGGCAGCTACCAATGAAGTGGAAATCTTGGATACTAGCGCCATAGAATTCTGGGCTGCTTCACAAAGGTAACCTGCAGCGTCCCTGATCTGCTGTGCCAAAGAAAGCAGGTCTGCCTGACTAGACAGTCTGAAGCCCAGAAATAACCCGCTCCGCTAATACCTCTATCGCCCCTTGCGACCCAGGCTGAAGCCAGCGATGGCCTAAAAGAAGCACCCACTGCCACAATAGCTTTTAAGAACGTCTCAAGACATCTATAGCTGGGATTTATAAGGGAAGCAGCACGTGGGATGGGCAGAGCAGTTGGTTTTGCCAATTTTGAGACCGCAATGTCCACCTTTGGACATTGCTCCCACCTAGACACCTTCACCTCATGCCAAGGATACAGAGTGGCAAATCTCCAGGAAACCGAAAACTTCTTGTCAGGAGATTGCCAGGCCCACTGAATTAATGCTGATAACTGGGAAGATGGAGGGAAAGAAACAGAACGCTTCTTCCGTCTCTTAGACACATGGTGCTCCTCCGTGGCCTGTTCCATAACTTCTGATAAATTAAGAAAATAACGGACTACTATGATCATCTCTTCCACCCTTTGGGCAAGATAAGAAAGCTCCCTATCGGAAAAATCATAGACCCCAACCTTGCGGAGACTTTAACAAATCCACGTACTGATTCTTGAAGCAACCTGGACCAAGCCAGATCAGGATTACTAGGTTGGGAATGTGATGAAGAGCCCTAAGAGGTCTCCTCTCTATGCACACACTGGTTAATGGTCGGACTCACCAACGGCATGTGCTGATGTGACAGTAACTTAACCAAGGCAGCGACAGACTACCCCAAAGACACCCAGGCGGGATCCTCAGGCACTGGGTGGACCACCCCAGACAGGTCAGGGTTAATAATAGCAGGGGAAACAGTCTGTGCACTCAGCGCAAAGGGCCCCTGGATGCTGCTGATACGCCAGTAATTTAGTCTTGCATTTTGCGCAAGTAAAATTATTTGCCTTAGCTTTAGAAATTTTTCCCTTATCCAACATCTTAACAGAATATAACAATATCTGTAAATGCAAATATGTACCCACACTATAAACCTAAGTGTATATATCACACTAGGCTTAAGGGTAAAAAACAGCAATAACAATAAGCACACAAAATTGTTTTTGAAATGAAGGTACTAGAAACGGGCAGCCCTGGGTCCTCTCTGGCTGCAGGAAGGGGGATCCCCTTTTAGACTCACAGCCCCACCGTGAGTCATCTCCACAAGGGAATACCCAGCTGAACTGAACAGATCACATTATTCATGGCTGTCGGTTCTGCAGCAGTATCTGCCTGGGGAGCGGGGAGCACCCACTCCCTTAAAAAGTAAAAAATATATAAATAAGAGTGAAGGAACATGGCCTCACTCCCCGAGGTACTAAAAAGAACTGGAGCAGCAGGAGTTGCAGAGGGAAGGAGTGAAGGGGGAAACTTAACTATTTATTGCCCACTCCAACTAGACCCTACATCCCCCTTTGGTCCCCAGACAGCTGAAAGAGACATTTAAAATAGCCTCCTTTTGCAGTTAAACCTGGTATTGCTCAGCTCTATACTTGTAGTGCAGCTCTGGATCAGCCCCTGTGTGGCTAATGGCGGCATGTAACAGTCACAAGGTGCATTAAGTTGGCATTAATGACTAAACCACACAAGTTTGTGTGTGTGTGTGTGTGTATATATCTATATAGATCTATCATCTTCTCTGTAAATGGCCCTTGCTGTCCTTGTCCCATTGTACACTGTAGGAATTTTTTTACTGCAGACCATAGTGCTATAGTGGGTAAGCTCTTCCACCATCTGCCTTTTTTGGCCTTCTTCCACCCTCTGCCTTTTTTGGCCTTCTAGCTGCTATGATTTTTGACACCTCACCCAGCCTATGAAAGCCATAGGCGGATATCTGCCGGTCAATCATTGGCCAGCAGCCACTTTATAAACCTGATAGTGGCATTAATTTACTGCCTTTTATAACATAAGGCTTCTTGCGCTTTCTTGCTGCTCTGCTCTGAGTGCCCTAGTCCTCCTTCCAATTCCATTGTCCCTTTGTACCCTACCTTCTTGTGCTCTCCTCCAGTCCCTGTTTCACATTGCCTCTGCCCATTAACCCCTTTCTGCCTCAGCGTGCATGTTTGCTGCTTCTGTGAGTGAGAGCCCTTGTTTTGTTTTATCATTTCTCGGTCCCTCTGGCACTTTCCATCATTACACTGTACCCAGTATGACTTGTCCATCTTCCACTGTGGCTCTTCTTATGCTCCACCTATTCTCAGGCTTCCTAGCTCGCAACCTACTACTACACTTGGTGGCTGTGGGTTTTTTTTTTTGGTTTTTTTTAATAGACAGAAGTGGTGTCCAGGGGCCGCAACCTGCTATCTGTCAGCAGCCCAGCCCCACCATCAGGGGCTCTAGTGAAGACAAGGCCGGACCCTTGAAAAAAATTACTACAACATTTTCAGAAAATGTACATACCCAATAACAAATATTAAAACAGCATTGGCTAAGAACTCATCAAACATGGATTGTAGCATTAGTGGGTGAGGCCTTAGTGACTGCGGGGGGGTCATCCCTTGTAGATAAATTGCAGGTGGATGCTGCTTTCCCCTTCATTATCCAGACTGTACAAACACCACAGGGAAAACAGGGAGGTTTTTATATGTATATACAGCCATGTCCCTAATAATTTTAATACACCCCCATTGATAGCTTCACGACAGCACAAGTCTCTATGATTTCCGAAAATGGGTGAATGGATGGCAGAAAAAGTCCTCTTGGGGCCATGGATACATCAACAGTAATTGAAAAGGACTATTCATAAAAAAAATAAAAATATATATTTTATATTCCCACTGTAGTTGTTTGAATTAGTATAAGGGTTAACTACATGTTTTATGCTGTTTTATCTGAGGTTCAATAGTCCTGTTGCTGATATAATGAGTAGTGTGATTTGAGAAGTGCAGTCAGGTCAAATCATCAAATTTGTTCTCAAATTGGAGGTTACTGACAGCTGTCTGTCAGCATCCAAACAATGCTGTCAGTTATCTTACAGGCTGTTAATATTTAAGGTCACTGGTGTGTTCTCTGCATTGTAGAAGTCACTAATGTGGGCTCGGTATTTTGGGGTCATAAAAATGTTATTCTGTTTATTTATTTTTTATTGTCACAAGAAAGGATGAGGCTGAACATAGCTGCACTAAAGTATTTGAAATGTTTTTTGAGAGAGGGAGAGAGAGAGGAGAGAGAGAGAAATGAGTGGTAAGTTGTTACGGTTTAATTTTCTTCTTCTACATGCAGAAAACAATTATAATTTTTTGTCTTTTGCAAGTACATGTCTGTAACTGGAGGAAAAAAGGGGGTTCTGGCAGGTAAAAGCTACTGGGAAATTTTGGTAGATAAAATGTGGTTTACAAGAATATTTTTTTTGACCCAAATATTATGATTTAACTTGAAAAGCAAATATGTATTTTTATTGTAAAACAGGCATTTTGAAATTATTGATGTTAAATTAAGCTCTCTATATGCACCATTATTACTCTCTTAAAATATTATCAAAGTTTATAACGTGTATATTTATCCCTCCAGGCATTCTGCTTACATCACAAAATAATTTTGTGCTGCTATTTTATACTTTTCTCCCCTACCATTGATTTCATGTTATTATGTATTGTGATTGGTTATAAGTGCATGTTTTCAGTTATTAAATAATAAAATTGCAGAAGTGAAGAAAAATCCAGGTGGCGCCAATATAGTGATAATATCTAAATATGTTAAGGTGCAAGTGCTTTATATCAAAATAAATCAAACCAGTTTGTTCACTTCTTCTAAATAATAAAAATATTTGTTTTTAACATCTTCTAACTTAAATACCTTGCCTACATAAAAATATCTGTAAACATCTGCAACATGGTGAGATTGTTATTTATAATATTTCAAATAATAACCCCCCCTCAAAAAAAAAAAAGGGGGTTTTAAAGAGCAATGCTCTCCAAGTAAAACGATGCAAAAGAAGAAACAGCAGTTGCTAAGAGAATATAGACTTAAAATGCACACACTATTTTTTGAAGGATTCGCAGAAGTAAATGTTTTCAATTTTAAATGGTATTACAAAGAAATAAAAAACGAATTACAATCCTCCAATAACTATGTTAGACAAATAGAACAGGGGTTGGAAATCCAAACGCAGCATGCATGAGAGTTCCTCTATTGGAGACCTGCAATATCAGAACGATCACACCACTAACCATTCCCCTCTCATGGATGGACTTCAAAAATCTACACAATATCTTAAGTTTTCTGACTGCAAATGTAAAATTGCAACAGATCAGAAGTCTTGCCTATACTAAACAATGTAATAGCTAGTACAGCTTACTTGCAAGCACAGCTGCTGTTGGAAATGTCAATGGTCAGAAGTATGGAAAGCACGGGCGACATTCTAATGAGATAGCATCTTGAGCTGATGAAACAAATGTATGAGCAATGCAAAAACTTGCTAAATCGGATCTTGCCACACAGAACTAAATTCATTATATTTAAGTTAAACAAAAAAACAAAACAAAACAGGCTTTAGCTATGATTATGAAATGTGTTTTGAGTAGGTCTCATAACGAATTGGTTTTCACATTGAAATTTTCTATATTTCATACTTAAAAACTTCATGACTATGTTGAAACCAGTGTTACAAAGGTTAATAGTTTCCCCACTCTGGGTAAAGCTGTGTACACACTCTAATAAGGATTAGAGGGTTACATGCAGAATACTAGGGTAGGTAGGGAGCAGGACATGGAAGACCCTGTAGGAATGCCTTGAATTAAGGATAGCAAATTCCGTACGTTAGCAGCTGCATCGGCAGCAAACATACAAAGTCTGGATCCGGTCCATTAACAAAATTAAAAAAATATATTTTTTTATTAAAGATGTAAGTCCTGTATGAAAACAGGTTGGGTTCACATCTATTGTAACAGTCATATTTGTCCTAGATGTAAAATACAGAATTGTTTTGAAGGCTATTTGTAAAATTACACGCTAATTTAATACATACAATGGATTTATATATTCACAATCATTAGATATTAACTGTGGGGCAAAATACTAGAATAATGAACAGTGTATAGGTAAAGTTAAAAGCTAGTCGAATAAATAGTATATGCATAAATACTACAATACTCATAGAATCCACTAGCTTTATAGTAAAAAATAAATATAGAAACGTTACCTTCTGTGATTTGTTTTGCTTTTTGATAGAAGAATAAAGGGGATATATGTAGTTATTTATTTTTACACAGATTTACAGGATATAGCACCTTCCATTTTTAAAGCTGTTTGCATATTTTAAAGCTACCTCCTTCGGTGCAGGACAACATGGGTTTGACAAAGTGCAAATTTGCTTTTGAATAAGCAAATACTGGAGAGGAAATAAAACTATCTTTTGATCATCTGTATAAGTCTGTATATAATCTGTAACATTATTGACTTTTGATTGACATTTTTTTTTAATTATGTTAAATGAAAAGAATATTCCTCCAAACTTTTGGAAAACTGCAACTCTTCTAAAGTAAGGGGGATGTTAAATGCTTAAAAGATATAGTTGCAGGACCACATGGGTTTCCTACAGAGACACACCAGCTGCTCTTAGAATATATGGTATTGACATTTTTAATTTGACTTTATTTACCTTATTCCAAGTTTGAATAATTATCATAACCTATTTATATGACATAGAAAGAGATTTTATTGCTAATTAAATATATCAATCTGCAGGTATTTAGATTCTGGATATCTGGCTACATGCCGGGTACACACTTGCCCAACACTGGCAAATGATCTGAAATCTAGGGAAATCATCTATGTCCATACACTGCCCAATCCTTGGGTAGACCTTCTAACCGTGCTGTGCCATACTCATAGGAATGGTACAGTATTGGTCAAGCCTGCTATGCAAACTGCCCAATACTATTATCGGTAAGCAGTGTTGCTGAACTGATAATTGTGTCAGTTTGTACTTAACTTTACAGTGGTAACAGGCCCAGCCTCTCCTTGGATACAGCATTCTATGTTATTGGTGTGAGTGCATATGCAAAGAGCAGGGCCGGCGCAACGCGCTTCGTGAGGGGATGGTGCAGAGGGCGCCAGGATGGAGAGGTAGCACAGTAATAGGGGTGAGCAATTTCTTCATCTCATATGTGAAAATGACAGGCACCTTGAGCAGCCATTTTCACCTAAGAAAAGAGGGAACGACCCTTCCTCTATTCTATATAATTACCAGTGATTAGAGTCACTCGTGTCTGAGATTGTAAATATCAGACAGCAGAGTAACCCTATTGACGGATATTTATATAGACAGAGCTATGGCGGTACAATGCGGACACAGTGAGGGCACAAATTTTAAGTGGGTGGGCAGAATACACACTAGCTCTGGCCCTGGCGCATATCTAAAGAGCATATCTATCAAGAGTAAACAGGCCAGATTTAAACATTAAACCGCATTAGATCTTAAGTAATTTACAGAAGTTGGATACTGGAAAACTTACAGATGAAGACTGGAAATTTTACAACGTAAGATTTGTTCTGATAGACTTACTCATCAATACTCATTGTATAGGAAATATCGCACATCACAAAACATTTAATGACATCCTAGACACAAATGCAGAATTGCCTTAAGTTTAGATGGGTTACAGACAAAGTCAACAAAAGAGAAAGAAAAACCTCCACCTGGACAAACTATGATGAGATGTGATAGGTGTGAATAAATAAATAACTTAATGGACTAGTAATACTTTGATTTTGCTTACAACACCCAAATATTTAATAGTTTTCTTTTTACACTGCAATTTAAAAATAAAGCCATGGAATGCTATTAATGCTCCATTAATTTCCATACAGAATGGTTCCCAAAGACTTTAGCTGATTGTAAAATACAAAGCCTATTTTGGCTCTGCACAGATTATCAGTTAATATATTTATGTCAGGCGTGACCTGGTATATAATACAATGGGTGCTTGCTACAATAGCTCTAGGAATATAGGACCGGATTCACAGTTGAGAATGAGTTATGTGCGGCCGTATCCGCAACTAACTCACCCGTCCTGACCCTCAACTCGCCCCCATTTTTAGGAACCTTATGGCACTTAAGAGGAAAAATATGCATGGAGAAACCCTGCCCCGCCCTCCACGGCTAATTAAATCCTTCCCCAATCCCACTTATAACTAAAACCTCCCGAGGCGGCATTAGCACGCCTCCTTCTCCTAAACTACACCGCACGGAGTCAATCTACAAACCTGAATGGTACATAGATTGGGTAAATGAGCTACTACACATGCGTAGCTCATTTTTCAATTCTACGCACTTAAGAAGCACAAGCTTCTGAAGTGTGAATTCAGCCCATAATCAGGCACTCATGCTGTATATGGTCTTTAGTACCATTGCCTATTGCATAGTCTTCACTTAAGTTTTTATTTAAAGAATGGGCAAGCTAAAATGAATTTGATTAAATCTATTGAGCACCCACTAACATGGCTGTGTGTGCCTGTGGCAGCGCAAATGTTTCACCAGACCACAATCACAAAAAAAATACAGTTGCATTCACACAATACAAACCTTAGAAAATAGACTCTTTTTGATCATTTACTTACACAGCCTACCAACAACACTGACTTTTTAGCTGAATTAAAAGCGCCTAAATTTAAAATGACTGCCCATGCAGACCACAAACTTTAAAGATTAGTGTCCACTGATGGAACTTACCTACAGATATCTGCAAATTCCTTCTGTGTCAAGAACTATCTAATCCAGGCGTAGGCAGCCCACTGCACTCCAAGTGTTGTGACACTACAAGTCCTATCATGTTGGAGAATGCGGAGAGTCACAACACCTGGGCCCAGATTTACTAAGCTGCAGGTTTGGAAAAGTGGAGATGTTGCCCATAGCAATAATCAAAATCTAGCTCTCACTTTTCTATTACATACTAGAGAATGTCAGATGGAATCTGATTGGTTGCTATGGGCAACATCTCTACATTTCCAAACCCGCAGTTTAGTAAATCTGGCCCCCGGAGTGATAAAGGTAGTATTTGCCTGTTCTAATCAAGATCCACTGCAATTGAGCTACCAAATGATTTTAACCCTTAACTTAGTCTACAGTCAACTCCACCAGGCATTCTGGCAAAATCAAAAAGTAAAAAAAAAAAAAAAAAGAAATCAGCTACATATGTAATTTACCAGCACTAGAAGGATCTGCTTCTGATACACGGTTTGGCTGGGCCAAGCTGTTCTCTGGTACTCTGGATGGACTGCTGGTTTTTGGTCTGTTATCCATCATGCTGCAAACAAATAATAAATGATACAACACAATACGTTTTATACAATAATATTTTTAGTACCTTTTACTTTGTTTTAGAAGTTTACACATTACTTGAAATTAGTTGTTGGCATTGTGTTAATTAGTTTTTCTTCCATTGCATCTGGTCATGTGATTTAAGAGGCTGTAAACCCAGAGAGGATTTGACAGAAATCAAATAGGTGCAGTTTGAAGACCAATGTATTCAGTGGTGCAAAGGGCACCATCTAATTGGTTGTGAGTTGGCGTATTTGTGACCATAGAAAGACAAAGCATCAGGTGATTTTCTTTAACAAGGTGCTGGTCATTGACGGCATAATCCACTTAACTGCACAGGCTGTACTTTAACAGTGGCATAATTACACACCAATTATAAAATTGAATTATTTTCCATTTGTCTTTAATCAGATCAGTATTTATATTTCCAGAACATATAGCTGTAATGACACTTTCTTATAAATTATATTTTGAAAGGAAAATTATAAAAAAAAAACGATTTTGCTCTGCTAATGACAAGTAATAATTGGCTCCACTGGGAATAAGAGATGGAAATTTTGCCTGTTCAGCAGTTGTAAAACTACATTTCTACTTTGATAAATACTGCATGAATAGAAAAGAAGACCCCTGAGTCTATGCACACTGTAACAATGAACATACTTGCTAGGTAGTGATCCTTCTTCTGGGCAGTTCTTTAGAGCAGCTTTTGACAAGTCATCCAGTGCTGTCCTGTACTCTTTGCAACTTTAAAAAAAAAAAAAGAAAAAAAAAAAAAAGAAAAAGGAAATAATGTGCATAAAAAATTTACCACACACATACTTGTCATAAAAATGACAGAGATAGAGTCAGACATCCACACAAATGGAAAGTATAAATAACTAAAGGTGGAAAAAGCCTGTTCTCAGATTACTGAAAAGTAATTTGTTTCACTTTATTCTGCTGCAAATAATTACAGTAGCTGGTTTCCATATTTCAGATATAAAAAAAAAAATATTAGCTAAATTACATGTTACCCAACTGAATCTTGCAATACAATGATTAATTATAACTTACCTATTATAATTGAACCTAATTTTTGCTTTAGCTACACGATACATCTAGTATACACTCTACACAGTTATTCTTGGTTTCTATGACAATGTGGTACGCACCGCATTCCTAAATATAATAGCTTTGTATATTATGTTTTAAATATATTCTTGTACTTTCAACTCACACTCTAATGCTAGATCACACTGGTTATTCACATAATTCATGTATATTAGTTTCAAGGTCTGTCTGTCACTGCTGTTTAAAGTAGGAGCACAGCCCCTCCCGCCCAGACACAGATGTTTGCTGTCAATTAAGATAGCAAGCATTTGTTTAAAAAGGGTGCCTTTACAAGTAAGAAGCATTGATTCACTTCTATTACCTCTGAGGAAGTCTGCAAGTGTGTATCCACACCCTTTGACCACTGGTTAAAAACTTATATACTTTGCAGCATCAGATTACCCAGCACCTGAGAAGGAATGGCAAAAACCACCACGCTTTTGGCAGATCGATCTGAAGGAAACAGCTGACTGGATCTACACACTAGGGCAGAAGATGTCTGTGTACAATCCTTCTATGCTGTGTCTAAACATTACTACTATTCAATGCTTTTGCTATATTGACACTTGGTTCGCATATTTAACAACATGGTTTTCTAATAAGATATTATGAAACATACGGCATAATGTTTGGGAATTTATTTTATGTCACTTCATGGAACTGAATGAGAAAAACCTGAAACTACATATTATTACATGTTAATGTGTTTTCCTTGACTCCAGCCACCTCTGGGTTAATTCCTCTTTATTGGGCAACAGACAGGAAAGAAAAAGACACCACCAGTATAGGAATGCCACACCCCCTGCCACCTATGTCTTCCAACTTTACAAGCTCAAAAATAAACACAACATACTAACGCACACAAAAAAATATAGATTGGAATAACGGAAGGGAACTTAGGGGCTGCCATGGTGGGAGTCAAAGAAGCCAGATTAACAGGTAATAATATGCAGTTTCCTCATCCTCCCCCATGGCAGCCATCTCTGGGTTCTACCCAAGCAGTTACTGTCACTGGGTGGGTAAACATTACAACTGAAAATCACAGTATACTGTATAAACATATTTTACAAAAATTACCAAATTTTGCATCTGAGGACGCTAGTACGTTCACTCTAATAGGTACAAAAAGGTTTAACAAATACACTTGTTAGCGCTCTCTAGGACCGCAGCTTATTCCCTTCAGAGAAGGTACACACAAAAAAAGTGTTCTACAAATTCTTTAATATGTGGTGGTTTTTTCTGAAATACAGCTGGGTAGCTGTATTAGCCAATAGCGGATATTATTTAATTAGCAGCCGAGAAGACAAGTGCAGCCATTGGTTCATAAATTACACAAAATCCAAGAAAAACAAAACCTACATAGAGGCAAATCCACATCATGAACCATTCAGAGCACACACTTGATTAAGTAGACAGAGGAAGTTGCTAGCAGTTAAAACATCAACTTTAATCACATATTAAAAACATACAATTACATTAAGGCAAAATATTCATTACCTTACTCAAAAAGTGATACATTATCCAAGTATCAACACCATGGTTATAAACGAAACTAGTGATCGCACGGTCACTCTTCACACTTCCATGCAGTATCTATCCCTCCCTACTTTAGGAGAATGGTGCAGGGATCCCATATTTGCAACAAGAAAAGAGAAGAAAATGTCAATACAGCAGTCAACAGAAGTCCTCCGATGCACTCAGCAATGAACTTGAGACCGCTGGTGTTGATACTTGGATAATGGATCACTTTTTGAGTAAGGAATTAAATATTCAATCTTAATGTAATAGTTTGTTTTCAATATATGATCAAAGCTGATGTTTTAACTGCTAGCAACTTGCTTCGTCTACTTAATCAAGCGTGCGCCTTGAATAGGTTATGCGGACTTGCCTCTATGTAGGTTTTGTCTTTTCTTAGATTTGTTTTCTTGCCTTCATCAAAATCTTAATTACATCTTTTGAAAAGTCTAGTTTCTCTAGGCTTTTGATTTCAGCGACCAAGCTGTCAGACACAGATTTTGTGAAACTGATAACCTCCAGGGCCTGTTACAGAAAGTTGCAGGACCTCGGAAACAGAGTCCTTCTGGGCCAATAGGGCATAATTGTGATTACAGTCTTAGTCCTCCTTTTTTTTTTATTTATTTTTTAAATCAGTAATTTTTTATTGAATTTTTCAACACAGAAAATAACATACATAACAAACAAAAATAAACATACCCACCTTATACTAACCCCTACTCTCCGGCACTGCTACCGTTAAATACGAAAAGGGAAACAAGAATATGAAGTTTACTGTTTGACGGAACCTCAATCCATGTTATATCAAGGCATACTTCAGTGTCAAAAGCAAAGTTGACATTATTTCAACCACATTGTGTACAGTACAACAATAGTTTTTGCTTTTTCAACTCTCCACATGGACCCGGAAGCCTGATTCTAAATAGTGAAAAATGTATGACTATATATTCAGATAAGGAAAAATTAAGTAAGCAGAATACGTGAGAGGGGGGGAGA
>WWET01004369.1:110900-124448 GCA_011038615.1 Limnodynastes dumerilii | reverse complement strand
CAGCTGCAACTTGGCCCTGTGCTGTACTCACTCGCACTGTCTGCCTATATAGGAGTCCCAAACAGCGCAAATGGACTCACTGGGCTCTCACCGCTGCACTGGCTCTGGCACGCTGCAAGGGGAGAAGGATCTCAGCACAGCACCTATAGGGCAGTCACCCTGATGGTCTCCGTCTGTCTGCTATGCTGTGCAAGATGGCAGGGGTGCACTGCCGCACTGCTCCTCTCATGCAGCCCCGCGTCTTCTGATGAGCGGTCCCAGCGGTGGTCGTCTTCCACCTGCTGCTCCTCACGGCGACCAGGCAGCCTCAGAAGCCGCCGGAACCCCGGCCACCCGCCGACAGGCAGTCAGGGAGCACCACGGCCCGGCCGCGACAAGGCCGCAAATAGACAGGGGCTCAGACTCAGCCCAAACACTAGCGGACGTCCAGGGTAAGGTAAGGGGACGAAGCGGAGAGCACCGGAAGGCTCCTGGGGTAGAATAAGGAGGCTGATAATAGGAGCCTATGTCGAAATAGGAGCCCTTTGCCCGGAGCTCACCAATCCTGCGTCCGCTCCCTTCTCGCGCCAGGCCACGCCCCCGATATCCCTTTATTAACGTGCCTTTGGAGACACTTCAGAGTGGAACCACATCGTGTGGGGATTATATGCATTTATCCCAAGAGCTGTGTAATGTGAGTGGATGATCTCTTATTCTCTGTGTTTATCCTAAACGTTATTGTACCATTGGGAGCTGTTCTTTTAGTTTTCATATGATTTACTGAGCTGGAAATTGATCTGTGGGAACGAGATTTTACTAGTGCGGACTGATACTTTGGAAGTACCAGCTATTTGATGTGCTTACAGCCCAAGAGGCGAAATTTGTAAGTAGGATACCATCTGTTTTATATACGTTCCTGTATGTAACGTTGGATATATTGTAAAGGAATACATCCCAGGAAAAGAATTTCAAGAGTTGATCTCTGATGATTATATAGAGACTTTATTTAACAGCATATACTAAGTTGTTTGAAGAAGGACATTTCTTTTGTGAATTGGAAGAATTACTATTGAAGACTAAGGCACTACAGTCTGTATATGAAATTTATATTATTTTATGTTTAAATTGTTAATGACATTGGCGCCTTAGTAGTGGCGCAAGTGTAGTGTTAGAGTGTGTGTATACACATTGTAATATTTAAGGAGATTTGGGATAATCTCCTATTCCAATACTTGGCAACAACTGTTATTAAGGAAGCAAAGAAAATCACATCCATTCTATCTTTCCATTATTTCCAGTATCCCAGGAGACCCGACAAATCTCCCGCGGTTAGAGGCAAGGGAACCTCTCATAAGAATAATCCCTAGTGTTACTAGAGATGGGTGGGGCTTCATGAAGCAACTTTCATCATCAAGCCCCCCTCCTGGAACACTATAATGTGTGGTACAGCTGGGAAGGGGGTGAGGCTTAAAGATGTGATTTGCATAAATCACTTCATTAAGCCCCGGTCCCATGACCGACTCTAGCCAGAGATCCCGAAGGGAAGAGTTCAAAGTTGGTAATCCTGTATTAAATGAGAAAAAATTATCTTCTTGTACTTTATCTATGTAATGAATCCTTTGTCCTCTGTGATGCGGTTTGTATACAATAATACACTGCTGGGGATCTTTGGTTCAATATATAAATATTTATTTTACACAACGTTAAAAGATTTTCATTCAGCTTTCCCCCCCTTTAGGAAATTATACACAGATAAGAGGATAGACCATTTATTACTATGGCTCCCACAATACGTTGTATGCTACAACTTTAACCCCACTCGTTATAGTATTTTCCCTCCCAAAGTATAGCACTATGACCCAGGAGCTTGGCCGTTTTACGCTGCCCAAACCCTACCTTAACTTTCCATGGCGTAACTACTGACATACGTAATGGATTTACTTACGTGACGGCCTAACCCAGCCCATACTGTCCAATTTAAATGCCTCCCTCCACCTCCAAAGTGTAATTAGGAAAGTGTATTGATGCCCCCACCCTTTTCATATTTACACTGATGGTATGTACGTTAGTAGTTACGTGGCGTAACATGTGTAGTAAATACAAATACCCGATTTGACATCATCAGCTAGCGTACTTAGCTCAGGATCTGGCCCATTGTGAGCACATAAATCCTATTTTGCTATGCACTGTGGTAAAACTATCTGCACAAAGATCCTCTCTTCTTTTATTATATGACCACATCTTGAGCGAGGACAAGGAAAGGAATAATTGCAACAAAAGAATCTTTTCTGACATTTTTTTATTGAAAAACATTGCTACAAGTACCTTAACCTCATGAGACACTGAGTACATTGTTAGAAGTATCTATGTTTTGTGTTTCCTGCATGTATATGGCATCCTGTTTTTATGAAAATCATACCTTTTATACAGTCTTGCATGTATTCGCGCTCAGTAATATCACCATCAAAGATTTTTCTCATTTGTTGTTTATTTGATGTGACTGGGTCCAGTTAATACACAGGGGTTACAGGGATACCCCTTAGGTTTTACTGCAGAGCAGTTTTACCAAGGGTGGGTGCAGAGATTCACTTTAACATATATCCCAGGGTTGCTGACTCTTCCGGAATGTCCGGGAGACTCCCGAAATTCGGGCAGCACTCCCGGTATCCCGGGAGAGCCAGCAAATCTCCCGCAAGTGACTTGAGGCTGGCTCATACGGCCCCGTTTTTACTTAAATTAGGGGTCGGGACGGGGCTTGATGCCGCAAATTGCGTCATCAAGTCCCTTCCTGTGCCTAGCAACACTAGTATACTAGTGTTGCTAGGCACAGGAAGGGACTTGATGACGCAATTTGCGGCATCAAGCCCCGTCCCGACCCCTAATTTAAGTAAAAACGGGGCCGTATGAGCCAGGGGGCGGAGCCTAATGACGTGATTTGCATAAATCGCGTCATTAAGCCACGCCCCCCGCATGCGCCGCAAGCTTCTCTCCGGGATCTCCCGGAAAGAAGCTGGCAAAAGTCGGCAACCATGATATATCCATATATTTGCGAATAGTAAAAAAGATGCTTAGAGGTGATGTTTAAAGTCTAAATGGCAATGTAAAAGTACTGCTGATCTGTTCCTGTGGGCAATTAGCAAAAGCAAAGTATTCTCCATACTGTACATGAAAAGAATAAAAATAATTTAATTCTCCCTGAAATTCCGCACGGATTTTCCACCAGATTTTCTTATTCTCAAACTCTGGATCTTGTTCAAAGTGTGTGACTGAATTAACTTTAAAAAATAAATAAAAATAATGTACTTTAAAGGTGCTTTCAAAAAGTCAATTCCAGTAGGTACCTTTTACAAAGAAACATTAAAGATATACCTATTATGTATATAGGTTTCACTACAATGTGTGGTTTTCCCCTTTATTGCACTGCTGATTGCTTCTCTTTGCAAATTATTTCTTAAACTGACCATATACTGGTACGATTATCGATGCTGCAGATCTATGTATTATGCTGCTCTGACACCTTTGAAAAAAGGGGAGCCTTTCATTTAGATGATTGGCTCACTGAAAATATTGGGCACTAGCACCCAATATAAATTAAACATGTTTAAAAACCAAATAATAGTAACAGAGCGTTTCTTGTGCATTTATTTGGTGTTTTAAAAATTGATCCTGCCCATATACAGGGGAGTGTTTCCCAACCCTGGTCCTCAGGGACTACTAACAGTGCATGATTTCTAGGTCTCCTTACTGGAGCACAGGTGTGTTCATTACTAACTGACACATTTTAAAAGTTCCTTAGGTGGTACTCATTATATTACTTGTTCTGTGCGGAGCCCTTGAAAACATGGACTGTTAGTGGTCCCTGAGGACTAGGGTTGGGAAACCCTGCACTAGAGCGACCATTGGTCCGATCATCCGATAATTGGATGATTGGACCAATAATTGCTCTAGTGTGTGGCCAGTTTAGGACAGACTACGTTATCTGTATATGACAGTTACACATTTCTTCCTGGATCACTAGCAAAATAAAAAGTAGTCTGTTTCTTGAGTGTATATATAAATAAAAAAATGATTCAAGTGATATTTATGCCCTTTGGCAAGCACACTTATGACACCATAATACGCTTTCTGCTTTAAGAATATTCGCTTGTACATTCTAAACCTTTTTTCTTTATTTAAAATAAACACAAGAAATATTATAATGCTATTATAGTAGTATATTTGACTTTTTACTAATAAGGATTTTTTACGCTTTTCGTTTCATTTCAGTCAGCAGATAATTTTTTGTTTGATTAGTCTGTTACAATCCTTCCAATTTACAGAGCCTGATGATGATGATGATGATGATGATTTTTTAGCTATAAGACTTCTCTACAGAGCTCTGCATAGTATTTCTACTGTGAATAAGCAGAAAATTGTTCAATTTTCTTTGAATTATACTGCCCTATAAAGTGTTCTATCTGTCTTCGCGATTTCACTGCAGAGAGACCAGAAGCTCCTATTTGCTCAAAAAGGTTAATAATAGCAATTAGACATATACAGTTTAGGTTATATTTGGCAAAGGTACAAGGAAGATACTGCACAGATATTTCCCATGATTTATTTCTTTTGTGAGCACTTGTACAAATGTTTCTATGGCAGACCTCATTTCTCTAATGATTATCTTTAATTTGCTTACCTTACTTAAATGTAGTTAAAATATACTTTTATATGAACAAAGGAAGTAAACAGAAAAATGTGATTAGGGAATTTCGAAGTTCACCTGTTTAATACACTGAAAAAACAACAATAATAATTAATCCGTTTCTTTAATGGCAAACTCATACCATTCAAAGTGTCATCAGGACTCTGAATAGAGGGTGCGGGTGACCCACTCCCCTATCCATCAGACACCAGCACAACGGCTAACACTATGCACATGCACAAGAGATGAGGCTTTACTGTGCATGCAAAGAACTGTCCTTGTCTTCACAGAACAGCCACCCTGTATATACACAGTCAGACTGTTGTTCTGTACATGATGTTCTAGTGCTAGAACACACTAAGCTGCTGTGGAGAGTATCTGTTCTTTAGCTGGATGGTGTGTTCCACTGTTAAGATTGGGTCAGCGGGTATTGACCCTGATAGCATATACCAATACAATGTCTGAGCTGTTCAATAGGTTTCTTAAATATATTTAAGCTCTTTATTTCTCCTTAATTGTGCTCAAATTATATTTCCCTTATAACTGGGATCTATACTAAACCCTTGCTCTGCTACATCTTCAAGTGGTACAGATACATGGGACACCAGTGCTATTTAAAAGAAATAAAAACAGTTGGGTCCATAAGCCTCTGGCAGTGATGCGCAAAAAGAGTGTGATTTACTGGGCTGTCGTTTCACTCATTCTGCCCATTCCTCTATTTACTTGTGCTGGGCTGTTTTGCCAGCTACCCATTATTTATTTCCAATAAAGGTGGAGATTTTCCATTTCAGAAATGACAACATATTATTATCCTGTTTTGGAGACGGGGACCTTTGCCGGGCGTGAGCTCTCAAATTAAAAATACATGATATATGACCCAAATTTATATATACATATATATTAGAAAGGAGAAAGAGAGCGTGCGCTGTAATAACTCAGTCACTAGATGGATAAGTCCAGTAAAGTCACTTATTTCTTTTCTTTGACCAATTTCTTCCCAAAGCACTAGGCTATCTGGTTAGCTGCAGCCTCCAAGTCCACAGGTGAGGAGGTTTTCTAGGCCTTTCTGAAAATCTATCAACACAGGAAGGAAGGACTGGGGTGCTTCATAGTGCATATTAGTTTATTCATAAGACCACTAATAGATAAAGCAACGTACCAGCATGTAAATACAATCGGTGAGCCACAGGATAACATCGTATGTGAACAATACCAGCATCCTGGATTCTGTTTGAAGCTCCTGCTGTCCGTGTGGCACCCGGGAAAAACAGAGGTCTGTGTGAGGTGTGGTTTGTCCGGATCCAACCGGACAACCTTAAGGTGTTGAAAGAAGTATTGGATTTAGATTCTAACCTTCCTGCTGCCAAGACCAAATTCATTATAGATTGTGCAGAATTTGTGCTGAAGTGTAATTATTTTCTTTTCCTGGATAAGTACTAACTCCGGGACGACGATGGGTATCACTATCACAATCGCTATGTGGGAAACTGGGAGCTAGTCTCGGACAGTGGCCAATTAGGCTTTATAAAAAGTATATGAATAAATACTCTACGTCAGAATACAAATATCCCGGCGTAGAGATAGATTTCTCATTAGGCACTCTGGGTTTCACTTGGTCCTAATATTGATTTAAAACAATATATCTTTATTAGTATGCATTAAAATGATGTAGAATGAATTTCCTGCTACATGTCTGTCCTATTTGGGATTTGAAATTAACACTGTGGCAGGGTTCTATCATCTTCTAGAGGAGAAAGTCGTTAAAATTAAATTGTTGTTATTGGAATTGTGTAGCCTTCGAAGAGCGATTTTGATAAAAGTTTAACCCTTTTGGGTTTACTGAATTTTGCCTGCAGGGTCATTCCTATGGGCAAATTTTTTGCAGGAGGCTGGAAAGGGCTACAGCTGGCGTCAAATCATCGCATCATTTCGTTCATTTCTCAAGAGATCTTCGGAATGACATGCAGGTTTGGGTTCGGTTTCTTGAAAATTTCAATGTGGTGCGCATTTGGAATGCTGCGGCAGCATCCAATGCTGAATTGGAGCTGTTTACGGACGCCGCCGGGTCCAAAGGTTTTGGTGCGTTTTTCAGGGTTCATGGTGCGCTGCACCATGGCCTTCTGACTGGAAAGAGTTAGGTCTCACCAGTAAGGTTTTGGAGCTCTTCCCAATTGTGGTTGCAATTGAACTTTGGGCCTCGGAATTGAGAGACTGTAGCATCATATTTTGGTGCGACCATCTGTGAGTGGTCCAAGCCATCAATGGTCAGAAGTCCTCTCCCCCCCCCAGCTATTAGATTATTGTGGGTTTTAGTATTGAAATGCTTGCAGTTCAACACTAATTTTAGAGCCAGACACGTTCCAGGAATAGAGAATGTCATTGCAGATGCCTTGTCTCGATTTAATTGGCCAAGATTTAGGGAGTTGGCACCTAATGCCAGGCAGGAAGGCTTGTCATGCCCATATCATCTCTAGCAGATTGTTCGGCCAGCCTAGAAGCATTGGCGTTGAGCTCCCTAGCTCCAGGCACATTAAGGGCCTATCAGAAAGCATGGGATCAATGGGTCTCTTACAAGCAGAGTAGGTCTAGTGCAGGTAAGTCCGATGGGGTCTTACTCTTAAAATGGCTGTGGTTACAGTTTAAAGCTGGTCGGTCTAAGTCTTCCATGTCCTCACTACTTGCAGGCGTTTCTTATTTTACCAGACTCTGCGGTAAATAGGACTTTACAAAAAGTTTCTTTGTATCCCGGGTTTTAAAGGGGTGGGCGCGTAAAAGGTCCCCTGTAGAGGATGCGCGGCGACCGATAGATTTACCCTTATTGTTGTGAGTTTTAGGCATTGTAGGAAAGGTAACTTTTGATAGTTTTGAAGCTAAGTTGTTTAGGTTAGCCTTTTAATTGTCCTTTTTTGGGGCCTTTAGAATATCGGAATTGGTAGCTGCTGGGAGGAATTCTGCGGGCTCTGGTTTACTAAAAGAAAATGTAATAGTTAATGAGTCATCTATATCGTTTAAAATTCACAAATCCAAAACTGACCAGTTGGGGAAGGGGAGATGGATCATAGTGAATAAGCAGGCAGAGGTGGATATGTGTCCGGTTCAGTTAGCCCAACAATATTTAATGGACAGACATCCAGGGGGGTCTCATTTCTTAGCTCATAAGGATGCTAGACCACTTACAAAATTTCAGTTCTCTGCAGTCCTGAAACTCTGCATGAAGGGAATAGGCATGGAAGCTTCCGCTTATAGTTCGCATTCGTTCCAGATAGGTGCCCCGACTTTCGCCGCCTTATGCGGCTAGGGAGGTGGAAGTCAGGAGCTTACCGTAAATACATTAGAATTGATAAGTTACAGCAGTTATAGATCAATAGTTTCTGGAAGGTGTTGTTAAACGTGATTAACGTTTCTTTGCAGGCTCTTGATGAGGTGAGTTATTAGTATCGGTAGAATTATAGCCATCGCAATCTATATAAGGGTTTTCTCCTGGTCTTTTCCCCTTTAGTAAGGTCTCCAGATTGGACACAGGTGGTCTTGGGGGTTTTTCAGGATTTGTTCCCCTTGTATACTAATTGCTTTGGGCATGGTTTTTCTTCCCTTACCCCTTGTATTACCCTTTGTCTGGAGGTGATTTTAGGACGTTGGTTCTTGTTAAACATTTAGGTTTAATGGATGAATTCTAAAAGTGCGGAATATCTTTTTCTTTATTTCCAGGACAAGCGCCTCAAGGCCAGGTGGCCTGGATCATGGGGCATTCATATGTGTATTGGGCTAGTATACATTTTGAACAGAATGGACAGTTGTCTGACCCTACAGGTTGGCATATTGAGTGGTACGGTTATAGAGGGATGCGTTGGGAATTATTTTAACCTCTTTTTACTAGATTGGCAAAGACATTTGGGGCGCCTGATTGCCTAATAGTACACTTAGGGGGGAATGATTTGGGGAACATCACATTTTGCACATTGGAGATAGCCATTAGGCGTGATTTTGGGGCAATCCATACAAATTTCCCAAATTTGCAATTAGTATGGTCCCAAATGATCCCACGGAGGGCTTCCTGGGGGCCAGGATCAATTAAGAAAATTGATGGGGCACGTAAGCAACTTAATAGGTCCATATCCAAATGGGTGTTGTCATTCGTGGGGCAGGTGGTTCGTTATCCACAAATCAGCCATGACCAAGAGAATCTTTACAGGAATGATGGTATTCATCTTTCGGACAAGGGGAACTTCATTTTTGTTCAAAATTTGGTTGATGTTTTACAGGCTTGTTAGGTGGCGGGCGGAGGTACTGGAGGGTACCTCACTGTGGCGGTAGAGGGTGTGTGTCACCATTACAAGTTTGGCGCAGAAAACAGGGGGAGAAATATCTCAAGCAGAGGCGCACCCTTCTATTAATCGACAGGTTGCCCACCTTAGCGACGGGGGCCTGGTTTGCCTCCTCCTATCTAAAGAGGTGTGCACTTTGAAGGGTGGAGCCAGGGGAACGGGTTGGGGTGGTGGAGGCGCCTTTGTTGACAATATGGTTTTGTCCGTTAAGTTTCCGAAAGTGACACACACACCTGCTATTGCCACCTGGTCTCAACCCTAAATTATATAGTCAAAAATCAATTACTACACCATACATAACGTTTTATTTCAATAAACCTATGCCCCCAATTTTTTAATCCAATAAAGTTGTCTGAGTCATTATATATGTGTGATTGGTTGGCTGTTTTGAGTGGTGTCATCAACCCTAGTTCGTTTAATAAAGTCGAGCATTGTATAAATGTGAGGCAAAGTAAACAACGGGTTGAGGTTGTCTCACAGGAGACAACCTAGTTTTGGAAGATGCTAGAAGATCTGTAAATTGTTGTTATTGATAGGTTAGGTCAGTTTAAAGGGGGTTTTTAGGTCAGGTGACCAAGATTATATAAGTGATAAGAGAGGTGGGGCTCTGCCCTTTGAAGTATCGTTTTCCCTCCCTCCCCATTTAATGGGATGCATTTTAACATGTTTTTTCTCTTTTCAAACGGGGCATAGGTGGGCGGTAGAGGTTGTGTGTCACCATTACAAGTTTGGCGCAGAAAACAGGGGGAGAAATATCTCAAGCAGAGGCGCACCCTTCTATTAATCGACAGGTTGCCTGCCTTAGCGACGGGGGCCTGGTTTGCGTCCTCTTATCTAAAGAGGTGTGCACTTTGAAGGGTGGAGCCGGGTGGGGGCGTTTTTGTTGACAATATGGTTTTGTCCGTTAAGTTTCCGGAGGTGACACATACACCTGCTATTGACACCTGGTCTCTACCCTAAATTATATAGTCAAAAATCAATTACTACACCATACATAACGTTTTATTTCAATAAACCTATGCCCCCAATTTTTAAATCCAATAAAGTTATTTGTGTGATTGGTTGGCTGTTGTGAGTAGTGTCATCAACCCTAGTTCGTTTAAGCCAGATACATTGCATCAAATATGATTTATATAGATTGAAAAAACAATTGATATTTATAAGAAAAATTAAGATATAAGTGAGGAAATTAATAAAAATAAATATTTTAAATCAAAGCAATCCCTTCTGAATTTAATGATGGTGGTATCAATAATAAAGAAAAATATATATACATAGAAATTTTGGGAATTATTCCTAGTGTATGCAATCTAATAAATCAATGCCAAATGAATACATTATATAAAAAAATAAGCAAAATTAATAATAAAAAATATGCATGAAAAAAAATTGAGAAACAAAAATTGTGAAAAAATTAGAAAAAATAGTAATAATATAAGTGATCAAAAAAATATTATTATATAAAAAATATATAAGTGAATGTAAATAATACTCAAAAGTGAATAGTATGACCTGTGACAAAAGACATAATGGGGTAGATCCTGAACAACGTTTGCTGTACGTTTGTTCGCGTAGCGAATTTTCGCGTACGTAAATTCGCTACGCTACCCTTAACACACCCCCTGCACGGCCGTATTTTGTGAAAATACGCTACCCAAACCCTACCTTAACTTTTCCAAACGTAACAGAATACGTCCGCTAACGTGCGTACAGACTACGCGAACGTACGCAGCTTAGCACGCCCATACTGTACACTTTAAATACCCCCCCCGCCTACTTCACGTAATTCACACGTATTCGTCGCTAACGTAATTTTGGCATGCCCACACGTAATTACTTACGTTCGCAATACGTGAATTATCCTTACGTTTGAAAATACGCTATGCGAATGTGCGTATTTTCTGCGGTGCGCATGCGCAGTTCGTTCAAATCTGCGAATTTACGTGTCTGCCACACGTAAATTCGCGGAAATGCGTAGTTCAGGATCTGCCCCAATGTGTGTATCCTGTGATGCTTTGAGTGAATATATACATGTAGTTAATTATATATCACATAAATGTGATCAAAGTGAAATCGATAACAAAATAAAAAATAAAAAAAATGTTTTTTTATCATATAGAAATAGTGTTTTTAAGTTAAAATGTGACCTATTTATAAATATTATCAAGAAATAACCCATACTGATTATTCTAATATACCTTGGTGTATTGATATCACCACTAATATCCCATATTTGTGTCTAACCAAAATATTTATTTATATTAATATATTCTATTTATGGCTATCTCCTCTACCATGATGCCAACATCTCATTATACTGTATTTATTATCTCAAAAATATGTAATTATTATTGGAAGTCCCGGGTGTTCGGCGCTCATGAGCAGTCTCACTATCGGGTCCTGGAAGATGACGTCCAAGATCAGCTGATCGGTCTCCGGCATACGCGTTTTGGCCTTTGCTCAGCCCTTTCTCAAAGTCAAGCTTTGGGCTGAGCAAAGCCCGAAACGCGTAAGCCGGAGACCAATCAGCTGATCTTGGACGTCATCTTCCAGGACCTGATAGTGAGACTGCACAAGAGCGCCGAACACCCGGGACTTCCAACTTGCGGCAGTCGCTTCTTCTATGCATTCCACAACTTCCTGATATGATGTCCTGATCTGATTTTATAATGTTTTTTATGAATTGTTATTAATAAACGTCATTCTCTTATCTTTTTGGCTCTCTACCTTGTGGAGGGAAACTATTCATTACGATTTACTATCAACTTTACAACGGATCCCTTATTTATTGGACTTATTATCTGAGGAGTATTTGTTGGTTTCCTATGGACTTATTCTTTTATTCACCTAGTTATTGACTCATTGATTCAAATTACTACTCTCTTAGGTTTTATGATTGCCATTTTATGGATTGTACTTAATTGATATAAGATTGTGTCTTTACTTTATTTTATACCATTTTATTGTGGAAGGTATCACTGACACTCCCCCTCTTTATGGGTAATCCCAGCACCTGAAACCATCACCACATTTATTGCATATTTGTCTATTTTTAGGGTGGTTTGAGACACCTCCCTGTGGCGATTTCGGTATAACAGGGACTCAGTGCGGTTATACCTCTAGTTCTCACTTTCGCTTATTTATAAAAAAAAAGTATCAAGTATATTGATGACTTACTGCTGATTTGGGAGGGTAACCAAACTTCTTTTGAGATGTTTGTGGCAGATATAAATGTAAATAATTTTGGCTTACAGTTTACAGCAAAGTTTGGAGGTACAGTAGCAGTATACATTTTTTAGATCTCACCCTGGAAGCCCCTGCACAAGAATCCACTATTGTAGAATCAAAAACATTCTTTAAGGAAGTAGATTCTAACAGCTACTTAGCGTATCACAGCTGTTATCATAACCGATGGAAACAAAATATTCAGTTCTCGCAATTCGCAAGGTTGAGAAGAAATTGCTCTAGCCTTAAGAGTTTTGATGAATTATCAGAAATTTATATTTCAAGATTCTCAGAACAGAAAAATCCAGCCGAATTGGCTATAAATAGTTGTAAAAAGGCAAGGAAGAGAGACAGAGAATCCCTTCTTTTGTATAATGTAAGGGAAAAAAAGAAGGTATTTTGTCCCTTTGTTACAAAATACAATAGGGAAAGTCATCTTATTATTGAATCTCTGACCAAATATTGGAACATTTTGTACAGAGATCTAGTGTTGGCCCTGGTGATTCCCGAAAGACCTGAATTATTTTTTAGAAGGGCCAATACTGTTAAGTCACACATTTCAAAAAGCCACCTTGAACCCATCTGTAAGATGGCCTCTCGAAACCCATTGGTTTTTATAACTGTGGGAATTGTAAAGTTTGTAAATATAGCCATCCTGAGAAAAAACTTTCTCAGGGGTAGACAAGCTTTATAAAATTAAAGACTATATGGGTTAAATGAAGGATTTGACATTGTACCTTTTTGAATTGAAGTTTCCCTTGTTTTTTCCTCCTCCCTTTTTCCCTCTCCTTTTTTGCTCTGCCCCCCCCCCCTGATCAATTGGTGATGAGTTTCTTTTATGTATTTTATTATGCCTAGTATTGGAAAAGTATTGGAAATGCCTTACCAATCTGTTTACAGAATTAAAGCTGACAATATCCTAGAGAATTTAGAGTTGATAATTGAGTAGTTTAAAATAGAGTTTATTCTATTAATAAATAATTATGAGAATATTAATTAAATTCTTAAGTAGGCAGGTGTATATACCGTATATACTCGAGTATAAGCCGAGTTTTTCAGCGCATTTTTTTTGCTGAAAAAGCCCCCCTCGGCTTATACCCGAGTGCTAAAAAAAAAAAATGGATCCTACATTTAACTTACCTTTGCTGTCCCTCCGGCGGTCCCTGCGTCTGTGTCAGGCTCTCTTCCCCGCAGCTCTGCCTCCGGCTGTCGCAGGGACTGCCGGAGGGACAGCCTTTCCCTCTTTACCTTCTGCTGTCCCTCTGGCGGTCCCTGCGTCTGTGTCAGGCTTTCCCCGCAGCTCTGCCTCCGGCTGTCTCCCCGCGGTGCGCGCTGAAC